>CAJNDS010001236.1:42500-80000 GCA_905221605.1 Symbiodinium natans | reverse complement strand
TATTTTCTGTGTATCTATATATCTATATAACTGTATATCTATATATCTTTATATAGATTTATATATATCTATATATATCTATATATATATATATATATATTTATATCTCTATATCCCTACATCTCTATGTATCTATATATATATATATATATATTTCTATATATCTATATATGTATATATATATATATTTATTTATTTATATCTATAAGCATTTATTTTATATAGGTGTTTCCGACCACGTGTGCGCCTTGCATGCCAATCATGATCGCAGATTGCTGCACCGCGTGAGTGCACATGCCCCGAGCCATGCTCTTGGCCAACTTGTTATGGCTGCGACCTTCGGATTGTCGAAAGCCAATGCATTCCCTAAATCCATAGGTTGACAGCATTGCAGCACCTGTTCCCCGTGCGTGTCTGACCTTATGAAGCACATGCATATTAGTGCATGTGACACTGTAGTGCCTGCATGTGTATGAGCTTACACGACGTTGCCGGTCAGATCGCAAACCCCTTCATGAGCCATGGAAGTAATAATGACCCGCGAGGGTTTCGGATTTGGGGTGTACGGACGTTATCCAGATTTGAAAAATTAGGGCCCCGGTTAATTGTTTAAACTACACCCCGGAAACGAAAGCCTGGTTAACCGGTTTACGTGTGCCTGATGTTTCAATATAGGCTGCATGCCCCCTAAACCCGATACACCCCTGAGCAAGACTAATTCTACTTCTCTACGTTCTCGAAGAGTATATAACTGCATGCATTGAGAATTATGCACTGATCCTCTCGATGTCTATTACTACCAAACCCTGTCAATGGGAAGTTCCATGCCTGAAGTAACCCTTCCAACAAAGGAGCTGCACAAGATCCCAAACCCACTAAATCCAGGAAGGTGTGAACCTATACAACCACTGCAGCCCCACGTTTAGGGCTTAAGGTTTCGGATTTAGGTTTTATACTGTTTAGGGTTTAGGGTTTGTAGTTTTTAGGGTTTAGGGTTTAGGAATGGCCTGGAAGCGTCCCCTCGCGATCCCATGAATGTGGGGAGAGAGCCTGTTAGGGTTTAGAGTTTCGGGTTTCTAAGGTTTAGGGTGTAGGGTTTAGGGTTTAGGGTTTAAGGGTTACAAGGGTTAAGGGTCAAGGGTTTAGGGTTTAGGGTTTCGGGTTTCGGGTTTAGGGGATAAGGGTTAGGGGTTTGGGGGGGTTTAGGGTTGGTTTAGAGTTTAAGCTCCATCGGAGCCTCAACCCACCGAACCCAGGAGCAGTCGCTAATCTCTAGCATCAAAAGAACTACATAGCCCGGAAGTCGACAGCCTGCAAGTACATGAATTAACCCCCTTACATATCCCAGAACACTGAACCCTCCCAAACCCACCCAGACAGATCCCAGACTCCTTGGCTTCTCTGACCCCCTTGATATTCTGCAGTTCTTCCCTTAGATATGTCGTCATTTCCTCGCATAATACGCACCGATCCACACACATCATCTGAACTCGATCGTTATAATTGCTGTCAGAAGGCGCGCATTCTTTCATAGTCTTTTCGATCACGGCCTGCAGATGCATGCCACGTGTGCAACAATCACTGCACACGCAACCAAACATGCATGTACGTGCTCGAGTACATGTGAACAGCCACCTTCTTCCGAAGAAACAATTCAGCGACTGCCCGGCCAAACAAGGGGGGATAGTGTTGCGAGTGCTTTAAATCTCGGCCGCCGTACACCTTGCACGATCCGTCCTCGCCATATGTCCTGCACGCAGCGTACATGTGCAGCTGCGTTGATCAAATGTAGACTGCATATAGGTCCTTGTAGCCATTTCGGAATCCCACTGAACTCCTTGAGGTAGAGGCAGAAATAGCTGGCGCACGAAGGAATAGTTGCTGTAGATGAGTGTTGGTTTGGGACCTCGATCGATCGATCGGAGACTCGACATATATATAATGGCAAACACGCGTACACTCCTTGCGTGCTGACAAACTCAGCTTCGTACTTCCGCCTCCGTAAGAGCCAAGCCACACGAAGGCCTGAAACGATTGCATGCCACATTGCATATATACTCATGCAATGGCACACGCAGACACATGGAGTATAAATAGTGTTCGGGGCCTTAAAGACGGTGAATCGAGAGCAGAGCTTCTGGAAGGGCTTCGAGAATTCCAAGAGGCTGGACTGCGGTTGTTCTAAGCACCACGGCACCCCCAATTCGCTGAGCACCCACAGGATGAGGCATACACGAAACACCATCACATTCCTTGGGTAACATCAAATCGAGTGACCGACCAAATATATGCATGCGTGCGCGTGCACTGAACCCTATAATTTAACCCCTAAACCCTAAACCCTAAAGTTAAAGCCTAAAGCCTAAAGCCTAAACCCTAAACCCTAAACCCTATAAACCATAAACTTAAAC
Source organism: Symbiodinium natans (assembly GCA_905221605.1). Lineage (NCBI taxonomy): Eukaryota > Dinophyceae > Suessiales > Symbiodiniaceae > Symbiodinium > Symbiodinium natans. The sequence goes on along the minus strand of CAJNDS010001236.1, from coordinate 77,589 downwards.
CCTAAACCCTGAACCCCAAACCCGAAACCCTACACCCCATAAATCCTAAACCCTATACTGCAGACCGTCCGTTTTCCATCATGCGTGTCCGCATGTGCATGATCCCCTAGATCGCGCGTAGTGCACACGATCGCTCCCAAGACAAGCGAAATTAACTTCAAAGAGCCACAGGTCGATCGGTGCTCGAGATCGGCAGCAATCTTGAACACTAGATGCATGCATGCACCATGATGTACATTTCGACCTGAACACCTAATGGCCTGTGGGATCTATGTCCATCGAAACGAACTCGTCCGGACTCACTCACTGTCCTCGTCCATCCCAATCGCCTGCTTTGCAGCACCCCAGGCAGCGAATGGATCAGCTGCAAAAGAGATCCTTAAATCACATGTCCAAACAGGTTTCCATGCTCGTACGCACATCGAATAATACTCAATCGATGCAATCGTGCTGCGATCTGCAGGAGATATTCTCGCCAGCCATGTTGGTCTTCGGTTTCAGTGCTTTCTGTCGCAGGAGCACCTCCACTTTGGCTTTGCGGATCGGCCTCAGCATACATGGTGTGCACACACTCTGCGTATACACACATATACATGCAACAAATGCGCTTGCGGAGCGAACACATGTTGCAAATTGCTGCATCTATGGCACTGCGTATAGGAGTGGAGGCCATGCCTCGTTGAGCGAGGGAAGAGCGGGAGTGGGAGTCGTTCGATGAGCTCGCGGTACGGTTCCATGAAGGACTCGAGGATAGCGTCGTCGCTCGGGGGCACCGCACTGCCGGTCGACTTCTCGGATTTTGGGGTTTTGGGGGACTTTGCTGTGGGTGTCTGCGCCCCCTTTGCTGGCACCGGCGTCTTGGCCGCTGAACTTGAGCTGACCCTGGGCTTCTTGGCTTTCGGCTCCTTGAGAGGCTTCACCACTTCTGCTGGCGGTACTCCTGACATCGATCACCCAGCAAGCATGTCGACACCATGGATCGTGCAAATCTGCAAACTGGAAGCACGACTGGCGAGGGCGGCGGCCTCTCTTTGCAGCGTTCCTCAAATCCTTCGGGCGCCTAGCATACTCAATGCACATTGATAGAACCCATGTCTTTCATACATGCAACTCCAAGTAAGAAGCCTTGGGCTGGAGGCAGATGCATCGGGCGATGTGCTTGGCTAGGGCCTCCTCCTGCAGTTCCAGCAAGCACACAATAGAACATGTGCTCATGCATGCACGTACACATGCATGCATGTTCATGCAAGAGATGGCCGGGACCACCCAGTGTCCTTCTCTTCCTTCTTCGTCTCATCGAGCTCCTGCAATATTACATGGAATCTTCAAATTGCTCGATGTGATTTTGGTGGGAACATGATATCCTCGTCACTCGGATAAGCAGCTCGCAGCAACTCATCCATCACATCAGTTTAAGAGACATGCATGCATGTCTCACAATAGCACATGCATGTCGTACGATCTCTGCCACACCGCACGCAGGCCTGCTCAGTGTCTGTAGGCTCCCTCTTACCAAGCTCGGCGTCATTGCCGTCCTCGCTCACACACGCATCCTCCTCCATGGCTTCCTCTTCGGGAAGCTCCAAGTCCGGGTCATCCATGCGCACAAGCGGGCTGCCTGCATTCGCGTGCCTGACACATGTCTCGGGGTCGATCTTGTCTTCCTCGCAAGACTCACCGAGGGCCAACGTACGACCACCGTCGCTGCTCGAGTCGTCGATAACGTTCAAGTCCGGCCAGAAACCCCCGCTGCAGTCAGACTCAGATGACTCGGCATCGTCAGGATCATTCTGCAAGTGGCCCAGCTCCTCGCGAATCTTCTCCTGCAAAACAAAAGCATGATCAATCTCAATTAATGTCACGCACACAACAAACACCATCTGCACCATGCAGTCTGAAGCCTCGGTCTCAGGCTTGATCCTCCGAGAATTCTGTCTCATCATGTTCTTGAGTGTCTGCAACTCAGAACTCTTTGAGGAGTACGGGGAATTCTGCCAAAGCCTCATCAATCGATCGATCGATGGGCACGCAGGCATGCGTGACAGCTATATGCATGCATATGCTGCGCACGCAGCAGAGGAACCGCCGAAGGCATGACCAGATCTTCTGAATTTTGATCGACGCTAAGTCCACGTCCTGCTTGTGGAATACGTCCCGGACCCCGGCCTTGTCCAGAAAGCTGTCCAGGATCACCGATGCCTCCTGGCGGCTTGGTGATCGAACCTGGAAGTGCGGGTACCTCAGGAGAACGTTGAGAATCCAGAAATTCTGTGTCCTCAGATCGATCGATTCAGGTCACATGATCGCTGCATGACAAACGTTCAAAAAGCAGACCATGCAACTGCATGCAGCTTAAGCTCACATCTTCTTCCCGTAGATTCTCGCTGAAGTCGCCCTGGATCCACGCAGACGGTGTTGTGTCATCGTTGAACAGCAGTTCCTGCAGGCCACAAAAGACTGCATGCACTCTAAGGGTCTAGGGTGAAAGGGTTTAAAAGTTTAGGGTTTAGGGTTTAGGGTTTATAGGGTTTAGGGGTTATAAGGGTTTAGGGTTATAGGGTTAAAAAGGGTTTAGGGGGTATAAGGGAACCCGCATGCATGCATGCATGCTCGTCCTCGCAGATGTGCTGTGGGATAGCAACCCAGAGCATCATACCCAGCCCTTGAAGCTCGATGACGATTTGCATTTCCGCATCGCTTCCACACGCTGCATCGTCCGCCATTGCGGATTGCAGACGAGGATAAGCAGTCTAAACCAAAAAGTGCTGTTAAGTGCCACGGTATCAAAGACAGTAAGCGTCGAGGCGCATGTGTGCCGGCCATGCAATGCACATGCATGCACTTGCGTTCGAGTGGCCCCTGGCGTACCACCAAGACTTGCTCGTTCCCCTCGGGGCAGGTCACAGACCTTGCGGTCACCGACCTAAGCAGCAGAACTATACATGCAAGCAACTTGTTCGTTCGGGTGCGGCCTGCCTCGATATCCATATCCAGCTTGAACACACGGGGGCAAACCACGCAAGCCCGGCCTTGCATGGTTGGCTCAGATCATGCTCGAGCTATACACATGCAAGCCTGCAAAGACAGAATAATTGCATATGGCTGGAATTGATGCCAGATCGAGAGTCTGTGTAGTACAGCCGAAGTGAGAGGGCAAGTGCATATGCAAAGCCAAGGCCAGTAAGGAAATTCTGTTCTGGGCCGTCGTTCAGCTCGAACGTCGCTGCAAAGAATCCATGAGACCTCGCATGCAGCCAGGAGATTCATGTGTACTGAAAATTCTTGCATTTACAATTCCACTGCGGGCAATTAATCTCCCATGCATATACATGTGCAGCCAAGTTGCCGAAATCCATTTGCCACCGTCTTGTGCCCAGCAAACACTTCCAGACAGGATATGTCCTGTATAGAGCTATAGCATGCAGACACGGCTCTACAGGACAACCAGATCGCCAAAAAATGCTGCCCATGCTGCCCAGCTTCCAGCGAAGGTTTGGTCATGTTCTGCATGACCGATATCACCAGGCAGAGCAACACGTGGGGTAGGCCAGCCTTCTCGAGCAAAGAAAACCTAAGTTGGATTGCAAATTCCAATCATCTATCACGTAGTGAATGCAAGTGCGTGGCAGGGAACACAAAGCGCCAGCGTTTGCTCACATGCTTTGCAGCAGCGCCGGCTATACCCTTATTAGCTGGCGACTCCAGCTGCGGCTGGTGCTTGATATTCCCTTCCCGTTTCTTCACAGATCTCGGGGTGGTCTGCGGGCTCTTGCTCGGCCGACTCTTGCCCATGGCTGGCCTGGAACCCTGAAAACAAAAAGGCTGGGGCATGTTGAGTTGCAGCCATATAAATGCAGGCACAGTTGTTTCTCGATCTCTGTGCATGCCAATCTTTCTCGCAGGAAACTGAATCGAGAAGCACACATGCATTAAGATGCACGGGGGGCTGCACCTGCTGGACTGCTCCAAAAGCAGCAAGCTTGCCATTCGCTGCCATCATGGCTTCAAGGAATTTCCTCGAAGGCCCTATATCGGTCACGATGCCTGATAAGAAATCATATACTGCTGAAACCTCATGTGTGCACATGCTCGGCCACATGCACTTCAAAGTCGAACCAAAGGTTTGCCCGGCAAAAACTGCTCAATACTCAGCTGCGATCTGCACGCATCGATCTGACATGGCAGGCCTGACTGGTGACTGCTATACCTAGAAAAATCTTATATCCATACAAAAAATCTATCTGCACACACGCACACACACACACACACACACACACACACACACACACACACACACACACACACACACACACACACACACACACACACACACACACACACACACGCACACGCACACGCACACGCACACGCATATACATTTTCATGCTCGCCCGCCCCCCCCCCCCCCCCCCCCCGCCCCTCCCCCATCCCTCCCCCCGTCCCCCATCCCCCCCTCCCCATGCCCTCCCAAGCATCCTACTGGCAGCAGACCCAAACACATGTGCACACTTCCGAACAACACAGGCCACTCAGTCCCCCAACAACTGCAAGCACCGAAAGTCACCCGATCTCATATCCCATGCAGCAGCACAGACTGCTCATCTCTTTGGTGTAGTCGCATGAACATCGGTCATCAAGGACATATGATATGCCAATTTGTGTGGCCGCACGTGTGGCTGTTGCGCGAGCGCGCGAAGTGGTAATATTCCCGCGAGCGTGCGATCACGGTTGCGCGAGAGCACGAAGGATAGCCATGCGTGCGAAGGTTGCTTTTTTAAACGTTCGGGCTGTGTAGGTCAGGCAGATCCTGTCTGAAGAGGCAGAGATGACAGATGAGCAGTGGCTCGACTTCCTGCGCAAGGATCAAGCATTGGGACCAGAGCATTACAAGAAGATGGCGGACGACTTCCATGTCAGATTACAGCCCATTCAGGCTGCCGTCGAGAACGCGCATATGCGGGCAGCACTCAAGAAAGATATCGCACGCAAGCGCAAACGAGCAGCTGTGGATGTCATCCTCGTGACCGGAGACAGGGTCATCGCAAAAAATTCCCAGTACACCAGTATGTCTGGCGGGGGTAAATTCCTTTGTCGGGCCGGACGGGTTCGTGACTTCGTGGTGCTCGAGAACAGCGCCGGCATTGTGAAGCTCCAAGCAAACGATACAGGAGAAGTGCTCTTGAGACATGAGGGAGACTTGAAACTTTTGCCCAAAGCTCAGCCTCCAGAACCTGCAAGCACTCCTCTCGAGAGACCGCAGAAGCGCATCCGAAGCAAGGGCCCCTCCGGTGCCTGACCTGCACGCAAAAGTGAAGACCAGTGTCCGCATGCCTTCACAATCCCCACAAGCCTCAAGTCAAACCCAGTCTCCTCATCCCTTAAGCATCCTTGTCCTTGAGGCCTTTCCTCATCCCTTGAGCCTAAACCGCAGCTCAGCATAGTCCCAAAGAACCCAGAACCCAAAAAGCAATATCTGCATCCCTTAGGCAAGCCTCAACGAAAGGAACCCAAAAGGCCAGTATCCTCACGCCCTTAGAGTCCGTATCCCTCCAAACCACAACACGCAAAGCAAAGGGTTTAAGGGTCTTGGGGGGGGGGGGGGGGGGGGATACCATGGGGGGGGGGGGGGGCGCAGGACGCCCGACGCCGAACCATATATACATATATATATATATATATTCAATACTCTCCCAAGTTCCCCCACCATCGCCCACTTGAAGGCAAGTTTGGCCTGTTTGGTGCTTGGCGCTGACTTGACTGGCTGTTCCGCTCTAGTCGAGCGCGAGACGAACAATGCCATGACAAATGACACACCTGGAAACCCACGACAAGAGCCATAACTTCGACTCTTAGAATGCTAAAATCTGCCGGCATGTGTTTGAGGTAGTCAAGGTCAACTCGACCCAAGACTAACCTAGGAAACAAAAGGGTGCCCCTGTTTGGTAAGAGAACAAGGGCCTACTCTGTGTCCTAGCCCACAACCCTAAACCCTAAACCCCAAAAAATAGGGAATGTGGGCCTACTCTGGCGGAATAAGGCCACTACTGGGCATCCCAGAAACCCTCAAACCTTAAAACTTGAGAGGTCCCCCCATGACACTTACTAACCGTCCTTAATAGGGACTCTAACGGGGGGTACTCGAATCCCTATGAAGGACTGTTAGTATGGGGGGGGGAACCCAACTTTAAAAACCCTCATGAGCCCTAAACCCTAAACCCTAAACCCTAAACCCTAAACCCTAAACCCTAAACCCAAAACCCTAAACCCTCATGAGGCGGCCTTCCAGGAGTCGAAGAAGGTCTCGCCATAGGCCGCCGCCGTGGTGTCAGGGCCAAAGGTGCGCACCGTCTCGACCTTCGATCTTCGGGTGCTTAGGGTTTAGGGTTTAGGGTTTAGGGTTTAGGGTTTAGGGTTTAGGATTTAAGGTTTAGGATTTCGGGTTTAGGGTTTTTGGGCTTGTTGTTGCGTTGCTGAGGGATTTAGGGCTTAGGGTTTAGGGTTAGAAGGATTTGGGGCTTGGGGTTGAGGGGTTTCAGGGTCTGAAGGTTTTATTTCAAGTTGAATGGGCCCAGCGGGATTTCGGGTTGAGGGGTTTAGGGGTTTCGGAGTTTAGGTGATTGGGGGTTTTGGGGTTGGGGGATTTAAGGAGCAGGGGGCTCCGCAAGGACCCTTTTGCTCGAAACCCTTAACCCCCAACCAATTCGAACCTAGTTTGGGAAGTTCCCAGTCCTTAACAGGACTATAGTACCCCCCTAGTATAATCCCTATTCAGGACTGTTCGCAGAAGGAGAAAAACCTAATGCTTGATGAGTACTTGTGGTTGCAGACTCCCCCGATCCCCCCCGTCCCTCTCAGGACTAAGCTGGACTGAGCTGGGGCCCAGGCACCCCAGGCCGTGAGCCACTCTGCCTGTCAAGGGTCTACAGTTGGGATGTTCCCCACTTATCCTAACAGTCCTTCCTTGGGATTATAGCATCGGGGGTACTATAATCCCATTAAGGACTGTTATAAGGGGGAACATCCCAAGTCACAGGGTGTAGACGCGCTGGCCGCCAAAAAACAACTCCTAAACCCTAAACCCTAAACCCTAAACCCTAAACCCCAAACCCTAAACCCTACACCCTAAACCCTAAACCCTAACCCTAAACCCTAATCCAGGGCCTGGCTTGGGAGCCGGCGAAAGGTGGCGAGGGCGGCCGCCAGCGGGTCGGGTGCAAAGTCCTGGCAGGAGGGGTTTAGGGGGGTTGGGTCAGGGTTTGGGGTTTAGGGTTTAGGGTTTTGGGTTTAGGGTTTAGGGTTTAGGGTTTAGGGTTTAAGGTTTGGGGTTTGGGGTTTACGGATTTGGGGTTGAAGGATCCCTGGGACCCTTTGAACGCTGCAAATGGGGGGGTGGATGACCTCCATAGGGCGGGGGTGGGAGCGGCTTCCGGGTCTTAGAATCTCAAGTGGGAACCCGAACCCATCATCAGCAGCCCAGACGTACCCGGACCCATTCTAGATAGCCAGGGGGTCACTGGCCCGCTGTGGCAGAAGCTGCAAGCCTTTAAGGTAAGATTCAGAAGGTTTAGGCTTAGGCGAGGTGTGTGGCTCACGTGCTGGGGCCCAAGTACCAGTCGGACCCCTTCAGCCCGGAACTGAAGCACGCTAAACCCTAAACCCTAAACCCTAAACCCTAAACCCCTCAGACGCAAGAAAGAAGAGACACAACGGCCCTGTTAGGATGATGCCAAAATCCTCGGCGACACCGCCTCCCCCCCCAAGCCAGCCACACCAAACAGACACAACTTACATACATTCCATACATACCTACCCACCCACCTACCTACCTACCTACATACATACATTACATACATAAGATAATGAAACCCATATACACACCATGACAGTTCTTAAACAATATGGGCATTTCCCAAAATCGGGGTACCCCCGTTTATACCCAAAACAGAATAGAATCCCCTTAAAGGTACCCCCAAAAGGGGATACCCCCTATTTTCGGAAACCCCCTCATAAATATAGTAGCCCTAAACCCTAAACCCTAAACCCTAAACCCTAAACCCCAAACATATGTATCCAAGGGTCTTGGTCTCACGGCTGCCCCGGGCCTGGAAGTCCTCCGCCTCCTTCGCCAGCTGCGGGTTGAAGAAGTCCCTAAGCATGCAGGAAGACCCTAAGCCCGACTGGGTCTAGGGTCTTTAGGGTCTAGGGTTTGGGGTTTAGAGTGTTGGAGAAGCTTTGTGATTCGCGTCGTATGTAGGCTCAAGCACTGTAGAACTATAGAGGTCTTGTATCAGCCCTCATGTGAACCCTAAGACCTAAACCCTGAACCCTCAACCCTAAACCCGAAACCCGAAACCCTAAACCCTGAACCCTCAACCCTAAACCCTGCTCAACCCTAGAAACCGATAAGGCTCGCTTCGAAGACCATGGCCAGCCGACGTGGCGACCAGCCGAGCCTTTGCCCACAGAACCCAGGGCAACAACAAGGGGTCATTTTGGGGGTTTAGGTTGTTTTTTAACCGAAATTCGGGTTTAGGGTTTAGGGTTTAGGGTTTAGGGTTTAGGGTTTAGGGTTTAGGGTTTAGGGTTTAGGGTTTAGGGTTTCGGGTTTAGGGTTTAGGGTTTAGGGTTTAGGGTTTAGGGTTCTTAAACAAGGCACTTGGGCCCGCCGTGGCGGCTTCGGATCTACATGGAAACCCAGCTCCTACGGCAATGGGGACTTCAGGATCCCCATATACCCGAAAGAGTCCCGAGAATGACCCCTAAGGTCCCTAACCCTAAACCCTAAACCCTAAACCCTAAACCCTAAACCCTAAAAAAGGGGGGGGGGGGGTTGAGGACTTAGGCTTCCGGATTCATGGGCTTCGGGGTAGCTGCTGTCGGGTTCATGGCCTGCAAGGTCCTGAAGAGTTCTGCTTATGGGGTAATTTGGGCACTTCTCTAAGTTATGGTCCCTTTTGGGGGGTCACTATTATAAGGTAGGGTACCCCGAAAAAGGGACCATCATTTTGAAGGCCAGGGTGGCTTTCTGGAGTTTGGGGGAGGGCTTCATTGGTTTGAGGGCTTCAGAGCATTTGAGGAAGTCACGGCTCACCCCCCAACCCTCATGACCCCTAACCCTGCACCCTAAACCCTAAACCCTAAACCCTAAACCCTAAACCCTAAACCCTAAACCCTAAACCCTAAACCGCCAAGACGCTGTTGCACTACCTCCAAGGCTTTGTCAAGGGTCGCGTTGGCTGCGGGATCACCTGCCGGCAGGGAAGTCCATCCACCTTTTCAAGCACTAAGTCCTGGTCCTGCTCTGACTCCTCTCGGATTCGTGTAGAGGTATTTTTGTGTTTCGGAGTTAGGGTAGAGAATTCGGAGTTTAGGGTTTGAGGATGGGAGGGGAGGCAGTCAGGGAAGGCCTTGCCCAGTTTGGGTAATTGCACCACCGTGGCCCAGATCATAGCCATAATATCCTAAAACACTTTACCATATAGAAAATAAGGTGCAATTATCCAAAATGGACAAGGTAATGGGTCGCCCAGTTTGTGATATTACATCACCGTGAACATATAATTCACAACTGGTAGCCCATTATCCTTAAAATACTCTATCTCATCCTATTTTTCAGGTGATGTAACATCCGAAACTGGGCAAGGTTAGGTTTATTCATTTTATGGGGCATAGTATGGGTAGGGGGTTTCAATAATCATTTAATTTTATTATTAAATTATCATTGGTCAGTTTTTCATTGCCGTGGGGCACCAGCGGCATCCCGTGGGCGACGCCAAGAACTACGGACACGCTGAAGAACCGAAGACCAAGTTTGTCTGTTTTGCGACACCTCCAACAGCTTAGATTTGATTTCACGTTCCCCCACACCTGCTCTCGCCCCGAAGTAATGGTCGTGAGTAATGGTCATAGCTAACTCCAAGATTTTGGCGTTCCATTTATGTCTTCTTGCACCAGCTCTATACGGGCCTCCTAATGCTTGTGGCTGAAGAAAACGATCGAAAGAGAGAACCCTGGCTGGATGGGTCAAAGGTCTTCTCAAAACGTGACCTAGCAAAGACAGCTGTTGTAGTTTGACCTCGTCCGAAAGATAGTGCACTCCCATTTGACTACGTACTTGTTCGTTGGGGATCCGTTCACATCCGATGACCATAGCACCCCAAGTGGTGGGAATGCCTGCAATTGAACGCAAACATTTAATATGAAAAGCGTCCAACATCTTGTTATGCTTATCAGTGAGCCACATGGTAGACATGCTGTAGGTCAACTTGCTGACGACACAAGCATAGTAAATGCGCAGTTTTCTTTCACGCGAAATGCCTGTGTGTTTCCAAACCCGCATAAGCTTCTTGAAGACCTGCCTGCATTCCCCAATTCGTTTAGAGATTTCGTTTCCCGGCCTACCTTGCGAGTCAATGACAGCACCCAAGTAAACCACAGAGGTGGCCTTAGGGACCTTACTGCCATCCATAAAGTTGATCTCCGCCTGACTGTTGTAGGACACAAGCTTACATTTGCCATGATTGAGATGCAAGTTGTATTTTGCAGCTTCCGTTTGCACAATCTGCAACAAAGTTTGCAAATGCTCATAATTCCTAGATATCAAGACAGTATCATCAGCAAACTCAATATCAAACATGGAGACTGTAGGGGTAACAGCGAGCGGGTGCTGCGCAAGGAAGGTCCTTTGAATGTCATGAAACATAACAGTCTGCATTGCGATAAACAGCAAAGGTGAAAGGGTACATCCTTGTCGTATTCCGCTGGACTGAGATTTAAGCCCGGAAACCTCACCATCCACAACAACACGAAAAACCGGAGACGCCGTGAGGTCCAGGATTGCTTTGCACATGGTTGGTGGCACCTTCAACCGACGCAGCGCCAGGTGTAACGCAGCGGGTTTGATCGTATCAAAAGCCTTGCTCCAGTCCAAAAACAACAAGTGCAGAACTTGATTGCGCTTGGCATCAACAAGGTCTTGCAGGCGCCGAACAAGAAAAATAGCGTCGCTCGTACTCCTACCTTGCCTAAAACCGAACTGATTGTCACGGAGCACAGGGTCCAGACCTGCATACAACCTCGCAGCCAGCACCCTGGCGTACAATTTGTAGCAAGTCTGCAATAAAGAAATTGGCCTAAAATTTGACGGGTCGCTCTCGCAACCTTTCTTGAATATGCCTATAACCTGGGACTGCTTCCAAGACGATGGACTCTTGCCGTGACTCCAACAATCTTGAAACAAGTCCAAAAGAGCCTCTAAGCCTTTGCCGGAAAGGTTCTTCCAGAACTCATTAGGAATATTATCTTGTCCCGCACTCTTGCCGGATTTGAGATGCTTAATAGCCTGAATGAGTTCGGCCATGGTCAAAGGGCCCTCTTCGATGTCCGGGGCAGCGTGTGGCAAAAGATCCGTGCAGAGATCGTCAACCCCACTCGACTTTGCAGGAGCCCACTGCACCTGCTCTAGGTGAGCGGCATAGATATCCGCATTTGTGGCTGTTGCTGACATCCCTAAACTTGGTGAAGGCTCAAGTCGAACCATCTTTGTAGGGAACGATTTCTTGAGCTGCTTAATCGGCTCCCACGAATTTGATTGTAGTTGCTCTTCGAGCCAGTTTTTCTTATCCCGTTTTGCAGAACGCTTAATGTCTTTGTTGTACTTTGCCACCTGCTGGAGGTCGCCTTGGCTGCGCAGGACACCTCTACGCGTAATCAAATCCAAGGTGCTCTGGCTAATCCAGGGTTTCCTAGGTGCGAACTGGTATTTAGGTATGTGTTCGTCCATGGCCTGAACAAACACTTCCCGGAGAAAGTCCCATTTTTGGGACACGTCCTCATGACCTGCTACTTCGTTCAATCGGGCTTCCAGGGCTTCGTTCATCTCGCGGATGTTCCTGGGCGAGGCACTATGGAAATCCCAGCGAGGGCGCGGCGCCTGTTGGCGCCTAGCCCCCAGTTTGAGTCTCACCTTTGCAAGCAACGGGAAATGATCACTGTCAACATTCGCCCAAGGATCGGAAGAAACGTCCCTCACAAAGTTTCTCCATCTCCGGGGGGTAAGACACAGATCAAGTTGAGCAAACAAGTTGGGGTCCCAAGAAGCAGAGGCATGGGGAAGGGCAGCGGTTCCTACTTCCCTGTACGTGACCTGCTTGGCGGAGTTGTGCTTGAACCACGTGTTGGAAACCAGGAGCTGGTTTTGGACGCAGCAATTGATGAGAAAGCTCCTGTTATCCAGTTCGCCTCCCACCGAACCAACACCTTTCCCGTACAAATGGGGCCCCAAGACAAGATCCTCATCGTGCATTCTACCATGGATGCGTGCATTGAAGTCTCCCATAATGAGATAAGGGCCTCGGTTTTCCACCTTTTCTATGAGCTGGTTGAGTTCGTCGTAAAAAGCCTGCTTGGTTTCTTCGGTGTGCTGGTTATGCGGCGCATGACCTGTGATGACTGAAAATTCCCCAGCTCCCGTGTGTAAACTAATTCCTGCCACCTTACTGCTGCTAGGGAGTGTGCGTAAGAGCGCTCGTTTTGCCGCAGGCGACAACGCAAAACCTGTACCATAGTGCTCCTGCTTGTCGGGGCTCGCATTGCTGAATGTGTAGAAGGTAAACGAATCGATCATGTAGTAAGAAGTACGCTTGGCTTTGGTTTCTTGTAGACAAAGGACGTCAATGCACTTGGACTTCATGTACTGGACAATCTGATGATGCATTGAAGGTTTCAAAAGGGAACAGGCGTTGAGGGTAGCAATGTTAAGTGAAGTACCATGAAAAAGCTTGGATAAATGAGGTGAACGCTTTCTGTTCTCAGTATGGTCTTCGTAAGCAAACAAACCCGCGTTCCGGGTGTCTTTCAAGGGCTGAGAGGCAGTTGCTTTCGAGCAGGTGAGGCCACCGTTGCCCGGACGGCGCCTGTCTAGGCCTTCTTCAAAGTAGCCAACATTTGATTTACACCATCTATACCACCGGCGGTGTTGCGACCGCTTGGTGGCCAAGTTTGCTTTTCTCTGTGTGGTTGCAAGTGTAGACCTCCTACCTCTCTTTTTTGCTGACCGAGTGTGTCTCTGTAGCCGCTGAAGCTTTGAATTTGTGTGATTATTGCATACAACATGGTCGTCAAAAATGGTCGTGAAACGCTTCTTCTTTAAAGATTTGCTTCGCGGTGTGCCCGGCTTGCCTGCTGGGCGGCGCATTGGCAGGTGTGAGTAAGTAATGGTCGTGCAAGAAGTGGTCGTATGTGAAGAATTTGCGCGAGGTGAGTGTTTATTACGGTCTGCGGTTGTACTGCGCAGAGTACGCGTGCCGCTATGTACAATTCAAGACGAGCGCTTTCCCCTGCCTTTGGCGGGGTAGCGGGAACCGGACTCCTCTTCAGCCGTCGTCATGTCAACGTCGTCCGAGGCTTTGGAGCTGCGGGAGCGCGTGCTCATAGTTGCGTAGCGGTCGTTCAGCTCCTGCAAATTTTCCTCGGTGAAGGCGGCAATGGTGATGCGAAGGTATTTTTGTGGACTGCCTTCCGTCTGGTTGCCCCGATTTTGCCATGTCGGCCAATCCTCCGCAAACTGATTCTCAAACTCCTCTTTCTTGTCATCGGGGACGAAGATTGTCACTTTGGTTGCATCGCTTGCGTCCGTAGCAACTGCTAGTACCCATTCGGTTTCATGCCATAGAGCCTGCAGTTCCCAGGTTGGTCGGAATTTGGGGTTGCCGCCATAGATGGTCGCCAGTGCCTTCATGGCGCACTTCATGGGAGCATCTTGTTCACGGCGGTAGCGGGGTATCTGCGGTCTTCCTACGATGGTGCTGCCCTTGAGCTTATGCGGGTCGTTCTTGACTTGGTGCAGGAAGGTGTTACGCGCGTCTTTGTCCCACATGTGCACAATGGTGAAGTGGCCAAGTCCTTGCTTGTTCTTCAGCGTGGTGGTGCCCTGCAACTTGTCCACTACCCCATAGTACTGTGCCATGCTACGGATTTCTCTGTCACGGTCTTGTTCGCTCATGCCGGTCGGCCATCCCATGAGGAGCAGCTGTTTTGACGCCTCAAGTTCTTGGTCTCTATGCAGAAGTGACGCTGTTTTCGCGGATTTCCACTCGACAGTGTTCAATCTGGCATCCTGCTTCAAAACTGTGGCCTTCAGCGTGTCATAGTCTGCCTTCGTGAGTGCCACTGTTGTTGTTGCAGCTATAGTGGCATCGTCCTCCTCAGGTTCCTGCTTCTGATTCTGTGCTTGTAGTGCATGTGCTGGTGAGCGCGATCTTTCCCCCATCCCTACGTGGCGCGAGTGTGAGGGCTGGGGGTCCTGCCTTTCTAGTCTCGGTCCGAAAGCCTATCATTGGTCAGTAGTGATAACAAATAATATTAATATGTTAAAATCATTTGCTTATGGGTCGTGGTCAAATAAGTCAAAATTAGGTAAGTTGAAATACACATCCATGATTTTATTAAAAAAAAAAATCGTCCCTTGCTTTCCATTTTGACCAATAACTCGGAATTCTGTTTTCTATGTAATCTGTTGATTTATGATACATCACATTCTCAAACAAATGTTTCAACATGCTGTACTTTTTTTGACTGATATTTTTGATTATGTTCTTAACAGATTCGTAACTAGGAAACCTGCGCTTCAAACTAAAAATCAACTTATCAACTTGATATTGGTGAAACCCTTCAAACACAACAAGCCTTTCTAATTTTTTTTCAACTTCTATTCTATTTTCGCATCTGATGCACCGGTGAGCGTAACCGTAAATTTTACTTGCTACAATTTCTGGTATTGGTAACTCATTTAGCACACAATATTTATCATGCTTTTTATAATCGTTGCACTTACAACTATTTCTTTTTAATTTGCTATTTGCTATGTAATCTTTCGCTTTAATGACATCTAAGAATTGATTGATGATGTTTTCTTGTTCTTGTTCACTGAACATTTTTATTATAATATATTAAGTCGTTATTTCTTTAAGTGCTTTTTCTTAAGAACTTAATCTAAATATTTTCAATAATAATTTAATTTTATTATTAAATTATTATTGGTTTAACATTTATTGTTTTAAGTATTCGCCGTAATCTTCTTCCATTTTTTGAATACTTATATTAATCCATTTAACAGCATGTTTTGGTTTTGCATCTAAATATTTGGTGTCCTTGCTTCCTCCGTTCTGACATAGTATTTCAATATGCTCAATCAGTTCAGAGTATTTTTTAATTAACTGTCTATCTTCTTGGACTTTTCCTTCTAAAAAGGAAATATCATTCTTAACATTACAAACATCTTCGTCATCAAAGATACCTTCGTATTTCTTCAATAACTTTATTAACTCATTAATTTTATCCAGATAATCAGTTTCATTAATCTTTATTTGGTATATTTTTTTGATGTACTTCAATTGGGTCTTATAAGTTTTCAGATTTGTATAATCCATTTCCACTATAATATATTAAGTCGTTATTTCTTTAAGTGCTTTTTCTTAAGAACTCGGTCTTAATACTTTCAATATTAATTTAATTTATTATTAAATTATTATTGGTCAATAATAATGAACATCAACCATTCCGTTAATTCATAGAAGACATGTCTTTTATTCAAATACGTTATTATCATGGAAAATATTCTTAAATAATGATATAAGAAATCTTTAAGTTCTATATCATCATGGTCATATCTATATTTATTAGTATACGTATCAATTAATAGTTTTCTCAATTCTTTCACCTTGTCCTCATTAAAGTAATGGTCATACACGTCTTCAAATTTATTGTGTACTTGTTTATCATATAATTCAGTGTACTTAGCATAAAAGTCATGTTCATACTCTTCCGGTTCATCTTCATAAGCATTAGAGAAAATATCTTTCATGCAACAGTTAGTATCATATCCTCTCAATACATTTAAAAATATATCTCTATGTTTAGGATAATCATTGTTTCCGACTAAACCGTATATATGAATAGCTACATCATATTCTAAATATTTCATTCTATCAACACAATCAGAACATCCGATATATGAAAAAATATTCTCATTTACACCCTCTGAAAAAAGATTAAAATTATTTTTCAACTGATAATGTATCAGTTTACAATTCTTGCAATTTTTTATGTCATCTTTTATTAGTTTTCTTCCATACTCAACTTCTTTATCAATATTATAATCTACTGTTACAACACTTTCATTGTCACTCATTTCCACTATAATATATTAAGTCGTTATTTCTTTAAGTGTTTTTCTTAAGAACCATTCCATAAGAAAAACCCCCGTGATCATTCCTTCCCTTTAAGCCTAGATTTTTATTATGATCTAAACAAGCCCTACATGTTTTATTATATACCTTCGCATAATGCTTACTTACAAACTCATCTACACATTTTACTTGCTTACATGCTTTACATTGCATATACTGTGTTTTACAATCACTACCTGTAGGAAACTCAACAGAAATATTATCATCTAATTCACTCATTATTATTAGATGATAATATTATGCATAGGTTTTCGTTTCCTCGTTATACTTTATCTTGTAATAGTCAAGGGTTGTTTGTTTCGGTTGCAAAATTTCCTTGTTATTCAGTTTAGTCAAATATGTATTCTTCTTGTTTTCATACGTTGCATCAACTGGCGTTCTGTTAAAGTTTCTGGCGGGCCTTTCATTTAATAATTTCTCAATCCTCTCTAGTCTCAGTATGACGTCTTGCTTGAACTCCAGCTTATCACCCATATACTAATATAGAGATTAAACTTTTATAGTAAAACTTTTATAATAAAAGTTTTATTATAAAACTAATTCTCGGCGCTATCTTATGTAGCACCAATTATGTAAGCGTGTCCACTACTCCCCTTTCGCGTTCCGCTCACACAAAAGACAACACATAGGGTTTAACTGCCATTGTCGGGGTTTTCTTCTTCCTTCTTCCAATTTGGTCTGGGGGCACTGTACACTGTCATTATACATTATATTTAAACTCTTAATTATCTTAATCCATAATATTTAATGTATTATTCTTTAATTTTTCTACATCTTCTTTAATTTCCCTAACTTCTGTTCTTAATTCATCAACTTGTTCTTCTACTTCTTCTGGTGTTATTCTATTTTGTTGATTGTTCCAACCGGTATCACATATTTCAACACTACCTAACTGATTTTCTGCTTGAAAAATATTATTTTCGTCAGGGCTTACGTTTCTACCACCAAATTTAGTATTTCGTTTATCTATTACAGTGTTTGATGTAATTTTATTATCCTCTTTAATTGTTTTAGTTTCCTTGTGATAAAATTGCCGTTTGCAACGGCAAGGAATACATGATATTCCATCAGAGTTAATATGAAAGCCCTTATTTTTTTCACTATCATCATGTGATGTATCGCTCATAATAATAATATATTAGAATAATATTATTTTCGTTTCAATTTTAAATATTGTAAAATCCCTTTACATATCTCCAACACCGAGTAGCAACACCTACGATATCTAGGCGTTGTTATTATTATCTGTTCTATTTCTTCAAGGTTGTCAATGACATCAATGTAATCACCGTAATTCATATATTAATAATGATATAATTTTTCTATGTATTAATAATAATGATTACACCTATAGTCAAGCCAGTTAATGTTAAAGAGTATGAATTTAAACAATCTAAATATGAAATTGCTCCCAGACTACCATTTAGTCAAATAATAGTTGGTCCTAGCGGTTCTGGAAAAGGTATTCTATTACAATCAATGATATTAGATATTTACCGCGATGTCTTTGCTAGAATATACGTTTGGTCACCTTCAATTTCAGCTGACAGTAATTGGACACCAGTTAAAAGATACATTCAAGATAATTTGAAGGTTGATTTAGAAAAGGAGAAATGTATGTTTGATGAATATATTCCATCGGAATTAGAAGAAGTTATTAAACGTCAACATAAAGTAATAGAATATCAGAAAAGAACGACCACAACAAATTACATTCAATATTAATTATCGTTGATGATTTTGCAGACAGTAAGGCCTTTTCAAGAAACTCACCGCTATTAAATCAATTATATGTTAGAGGTAGACATAACGCATGTTGTATAATTACTGCCACGCAAAAGTATAACGCATTAAGTCCAATTATTCGTGTTAATAGTCGTCAGTTATTCTTTTCAGGTTAAGAAACTACAAAGAAATAGAAACAATGGTTGAAGAGTTAAGCGCGGTATTGATTAAAAAATCCACCGTTGCAGATACTAAAAACCTCGCAGAAGCTAAGAAGTTATTATTAGAAGTCTATAACATAGCAACAGAAGAACCATACTCATTTTTATTTATTAACTTAATGAAAGGTGATGTAAATGATATGTTTTATAAAAGGTTTGATGCTAAATTAGTTATAGATTAAATCATTTTAGTATTATATTTGGGATGGAAACATTATTAATGTGTGGTGGAATGCTGTATTTATATTCTTGCACAAGTGTTAAATTAAAACATGAAAATGATGAAATAAAAGTTGTCATCAACTTCAACCCTTTTTATCCGTTTGAACAATTAATAAAAACACTTCCTCCAATTCCTAATAGAAGATACAAAGAAGAAAAGCAACAGTCAAACGAAAGATTTGAAGGCTTCCAAGAACAAGTACAGAACAACAACACCGTTGAGACTAATTAATAATATTATATATTAATAATATTATTAAATTAATGAATAACTACACAAGTTTATAGCAGGTAAGCGATACAATATTTTATCACTCTTCTTTTCTTTTACTTCTTTTAGTTCCTTTATCATTTCTTTCAACACTTTAATTTGTAATCTATCAATATTACTCAAATCTAAATCATTTTCATTAATATTGTTGATTTGATTAATACAATCATTCTCATTATCTTTTGATATTCTACTTCCCATACTATATCATAACTTATATTTTAATTACTATCGCTTCTATTTCCTTTACCTTTACCTTTCAACTTATTTACTTCCTTTTTCAGCTTATCTACTTCATTTATTGTTGCTTGTAAAGCACTCCACAAAATCGGTGTAGTAATTGTATAGTCAAACTTCAAATAGCCGTCAGCCCCTTCTTTTACTAAATTCAGCCATTCGTCTGGCATCTTCTTTGTCTCCATAAAATCGTTAGCTATAAGACCACAGCAAGACTTACCTTGCATTCTACCATCAACAAAATGATACGTTTTCGGTTTGATGTATTTTACTAATTCAACTGCTTTTTTGCTATTTAATTCCTTGATATCTTTCTTTAGTCTTTTATCAGATGAAGGTATTAATGACCCCGTATATGAAAGGTCACCATAAACATCAACGCCTGTTGTTGTTGCATCTAATCTTGATAAGTTATTGTTACTTAATCTAATAAATCCATCGGTGTCTGGATTATTTATTAATACTCTTTGACTACCTGAAACATCAGTATGTGTTATTTCCAAATTACCTAACAAATTTACTTTACCTTCCGTTAATTGTATTTCTGGTGTGCTTCCTATCGTTCCTATGATAAAATTAATTGCTCTATCTGTATCTCCATTTCTTATATCTAAATCATAATCGCTTCCATTTAATGTTTCTTTTATTGAAGACGAATGTTGAAAAAATAACTCTCCCCATACATCTAAATCTGCTTCTGCTGTTATTCTTCCTATACTGTTAAAAGTTAAATTATTAGTAACTGCTCTATTAATTGTAATTCCGTTAGTGTCGTTTAGTTGTAATGCTATTGTTCCTGTTGTTGGGTCATCTGCTCTATTACTTTGTAATGAAAAGTTAATTTCGTTAGTTGATATTACATTTAATGAGCTATTGGCGTCTGCTCTTTGAAATATTCTACCTGAATTATTAACATTAATATCGCTGTTAAACGTTGATGTGTTTTGAAACGATGCCGTTCCACCAAAATTACTATTACCACCACTTACATTTAATTTATTCGCTCCTTGAATTGCTCCAATTCCTAAACTTAAACAATAAACACCATTGCCATTTGCTGTATTCAATAAAAGTAATGAAGAACTGTCGTTGCTTGTGTTGTATGCATTAATATTAAATGAATTAAACCTTATATAACCTTGGGCATTTTTTATAGTGACAACATTACTTGCATCTGTTGTATCTTTATAAAATGTTAGCCCGTTTGAGGCATCATTAACATTTGCTGTTGTTCCATTAAAATTTAAGTCTCCTGTTAAATTAATATTCTGGACTACTTCTAAATCTGTTGCTACTCTTGCTTGATTAAAATTAGATACTCCGCCAACTGTTAAAAAATAACTTGCTGAATTATTTGTTCCTATCCCTACTCTTGCGTTATTTGTTGAACCAATCTTAACCCGTAAATCATTAGCATCTTGTATAACCATTTCTGTCCCATTTGTTGGTATAGTTGGGTTCATACATCTAAAATTTCTGTTTCTAAATTCAAAAATACCTTGTAAATCCGCTATTCTTAAACTATAATTACTATCTCCGCTATTTCTATTTAATGTTAATCCTGTTTGTTTTACTGTTATAATATCATTATTGAATACTTGATTATTATTAAATGTAGCAATACCGCCAATATTTAAATCATTAACACTAACACTACTGGATGGGTTCAAATCTAAATTAGTTAAACTGTCGTCACTTGTATCGTTAGCAATTATTTTATTTCCTTGCAAAGTTATATAATTTGTAGCATTTTTAAAAACTGATACTATTTTATCACCTCCGCCGAATTGGTTACTAAATAATAGTCCTGTAGTCGGCGATATATTTATTGTCTCGTTGTTTAATGTTAATCCACTATGAATAATCGTAGGGGCGCTACAATCAATGATGGGATTTGTTTTAAATCTATCGGTAAAATCGCTAACCGGAACTCTTAAATCTAATAAGTTATCAATCTCTGTATCAGTATAACCACCACCACCACCCGCGCCTGCTATTAATGTATCTACCTCACTCTTATTATAAAAATTGGTAGCTAATAATGTGTTGTTTTGGTAATTAGTAGATAAATTTGTATCTATTTGTGATGATGTATAGTAGTTAGTAAATGTTGTATCTATTTCAGTTTTATTGTAGAAATTGCTACTTAACTGACTGTTAGTTTGATACTTATTTGTTAAGTCGGTATTTATAGCGTTGATATTATTAAAGTTTTGCAATTGTTTTGTGTTTAAAACTGCTATATCGTCTGTATTTGTTACTATTTGGGCATTGTTTCCTATTTCTGATTTTGTAGCATATATTTGTGATAATTCAGTTCCACCTACAATAATAGTATCTGCTGTTAATGTGTTTGTATTGTTTAATGTTAATGGCATTATAATAATAATTAGATAAATTATTATTAGAATGTTATGTTAAACTTAATCGTAAACCGCGTAGCGCTTTAGGATTAGATATTTCATATCTAATCGTAAACTTTAAGCCCTAAATCTTTAATTTCAAGTATCTGTTCTGAAAGCATCGTTATATAAATATTATCAGGCATTTCATTAGCCGGAATTGTTGCACCTGCAGGTTTCACGATTAATCGCATCATTTGCCCAGCACGTGTGGAAATTCCAGAATATGAACTGTCGGGAACTTTTTGAAAATCAAAAGCGAAGACGAACTGTCTGTCGCGATATTGTTTAAAATTAATATTCATACTGCGTTGATGAAACAATGGAAGATTTAATGCTTTACGTAAATGATAAAAGCACTGAGTAATAGAATTACAGGGATATTCGGGATACAGTTTAGAACCTAATTGAATTTGGAACTCTAAATCTTTGTTTTTGTCATAAATACCTTCATCTAATGGTTCGTGGTTTTGATGAGGATGGTAAAATCTACAAAATTCTTTGTCAGCATATTCATAGCCAGTGCTTGGGTCTCCTGCTTTGTAAAAGGTGACAAATGAAGCAACAAGTTTAGACACAGAACGAATAACATTGACACTGATGTCAGTAAGACCTTTTATAGATTGAGATTGAGTGATATAAGTCGTATAAGTAATGGGTAGCCCTTTTCCTTCTAAAAGATGCTTAACATATTCATTATTTAAATTATTATCAAGGGTGCAAACATCACAAACAACTCTAGCATTAGAAATTTCCCAATCAATAGAAGTATTTGTCGCCTTACCTACATCACCTGCTACAGCGACAGTAAAACGATTTCGTAAGTCCGTTACAATACCTGTATCGCTTTCATCATAATTATTCGGGTCAATGATACAATCAACAGCATTCGTCACGAGTTCTAATTCAATAGTCAAATTACCCATATATTTTAAAGGTAAGTATTTGAATTGAGAAAATAAACCACATAATGGTTTAAATCCGACAGTCATTTATTTTCAGAATTAACTTCATAAGTTAATGCTGTGCTTCCAGCATTATTTACTAATGTCAGTAGTTCATCATCGTATCTATAACCGAAGCCTTCATTTGATTCGTCTCGTCTTGCTCCTGATGACATCAGTTTAGAAAACATATGATGAACGCGGTTATAACTGTCAAAATCTTCAACGACTTGACTGCCTGCAATAATTCTCATTCTTCTGAAAAAGGAATATGGTGATGATAAGGGGCGTAATTTTCTAAAGTTTGTTCCATCTTTATCATTAAGAGTAAAAAATATTCTTACACTCTGAGGGTCTAGCCAACTGTTATCTTCACCATTCAATGTAAATTTTAATACACGATTACCGCTTGATGGTTTATAGATATTTGAACCAGAAGGCCAGAATGTAACGCTTCTTCTGTCAGTAATATAACTTGCCCCTTTGTTTAATTTGAAGCTTAAATTATCAACGAAAATATCTTCAGGACTGAATGTTTCCATAATTATATATTCAAGACTAGATAATTAATATTTTTATAATAATTAATCAAATATATTAAACTTAAACTTAATATTATTTTCATTATTTTTCTTTCCTTTCTTTGTGTTTATAGCCTCCTTCAATTGCATCTCTCCTCCCTCATCAACTAACTTTATTATTTCTTCATAACTGTTCTGTTTAAACTTTTTATCTGGCTTTGGTTTCTCTACCTTTTCATAACTACTAGATTTATAAGTAAACATTATTATTAATACTATTTAGAAAAACATTAATCAAATTGTTCCATGAATTCAGCTCATGCCGATTGCATCGGCATGTGCTAATTGCTCCGCGAATTCTTCTTGTGTTATTGGTAAATTACCTGCTTTATTATGAACGTTACCTATGTCTTGATATGAATGATTTTGTAAAGGATTTAATGTTGATTTGTTTAATGTTATACTACCTTTATCAAACATACTAACAACATCACCTGACTTTCTTATTCTTGAATTAGTTCCTGTATCTTCTGGTCGTTGACTTGAAACAAAAGGAGCACCATAACTCCTACTTCTAAAAATATTCCCATAATCACTATCTATTTGTTGTCCCACTGCCGAGCCAAGGCTGTGTGAAATAATATCAGTGATACCTGTGAGTTTTTTACCATCAACTTCTATAGTTCCGTCTTTAATGAATTTATCTACATCCTTGTATCTTTTTGTTTGTTGTGTTTGATACAACGGTAATTTTAAATCGTCATATACATCTCTACCGCTTTTTGTTCCAGCTATGTATAAAATAGAACCATTTTGATAAATCCCTTCAGGATTTTCATAAGCAAGTCTTAAACCCTGAGTATCGGTTAAAAACGTTTCAGTACCTGCCAGTTCTTCCCTAACTTCATCATGTATCTTACTTCTTGTGTTAGGCGCTTCGTATGGTCTTTCTTCATTTCTTCTTTTATGTTTATGCATTATAAAAAGATTTATATAATAATTTCTAAGCTTTTTTATAATGCTCAAGTTCAAAAAGGTTTACATTGATAGTTCTTATAAAGTCAGTGGCACGTCATCCGAATTTACAATAGACTTACCTGAAACTGTTCAGTTGGAGGATAACATGCTATGTCAAATACATGAGGTAAGTATTCCACATTCTTGGTATTCAATAAACAGCACAAATAATAACATTTATTGGAGACATCAAGTTATTCCGCCAAGTGTCATAGCAGGTATTACATACCGTAAGGTAGCAATTCCTGAAGGTAACTATACAGCAGTTGATTTAGCACAGACAATACAAATAGCGATTAATTTGTTAGTGGATACAAACGACAGACCTAACACATACCGCGGTTGTTATCTTTGTTTTGTTAAATGATAGTGAAGTTGCCCCAGTAGCAAATGTTTTCTCAGACCCTGTTAACGTAAATAATTTACAATCAATCAACAGAGTCATTGGAAATACAACACCAGCCACAGATTCTTATACTAACGTTGCACCTTATATAACAAACTTCGTTGATTTAACACCTGTTAAAAGTGTTTATTTGCACTGCAACGAAATTAGCAATTTTAACCAACTGACAGTGGCGGGAAACTCTAGCATCATTAAGAAGATACCCGTAAATGTTCCTTATCTTGGAGTTATTAACGACAATGAGATAAGCGTTGTTGATTACATAGATGTGTCTGGAAAAATGCTTCGCCGATTGAATTTCAGATTATCTGACCACCTTAACCAAAACATAAATTTGAACGGGGTAGACATCTCCTTCACTTTAACATTTTTCAGGGGATAATAAATATCTAATTAGAAAAATATAGACTATAATAATAATGAGTAGTGAAACAATTGAAGAGGTTAAAAATGAAGAAGCAACCGAACCAGTAGCAAATGAAGTTATTGAAACAACCAACGAAGAACGCGAACAGCCCACTGAAACAATAAAACAAGAAGAGGCAACAACACCACCTGTTGAACAAACAGCAGAACAAACACAACCAACACCAAAGGCAAAAGCAAAAGCGAAAGCAAGAACAGTTAAGGTAGTGGAATTAGTTGAATGTCAGGCTTGTAATAAAAAGATGTTGCCCAAGAGCTTAAGGAATACACACCCACATTACTGTAAGGGGCAACCAACCGAAACATTACCAGTAAATAGACAAAAAGCAAGTTATGGTTCAAAGGTAGAGCAAAAACTAAGAAAAGAAATAGAGGAAGAGATGAAAGCAAAATATGCAAAGCAAGAACAACCTAAACAAAATGAAATTGTTCAATATAGTGATCCAATTGAAGTTAGAACGAAGTCTAAACCCGTTAGAATGGAAGAACAACCACGGCAGCTAACAGCAACTGAGTTACTGCAACAGTCTTACAACGAAATGAAAAAGTTGAGACAGCAAGAGAAAACAGAGAAAATAGCGAGGTTTAAATTAAGAATGTTTTAATTATTAAGAATATTTTTAATCTAATATTATTAATAATGAGTATGTATAAGAGCAAACCAGAGTTCAAAAGAATGCCACAGGTTCAACAAGATTATGACATAGATGATACTTTCGGCGTTGCGTCACGTAGAAAATACCTTCAAGATTTAAAATTAAGAATAGAGGAAGCAGAAAACAGAGGTAAAAATGTAAGATTAAGAAACGATTGGGTACAGCATCAAAAGAAAAGCTTATATCAAGGTGAATTGGATGATATAAACAGACAGTTGGAGCGTCCAATGATGCCAGTGAGAACAAAGGAGGAACTAGAGAAACGTCAAAATGAATTAAAAACTATAATGAAAGAATTAATTTAAATCTAACTTTAAATATAACATGATACAAACATTAAAATCGGAATTAAAATTAAGACCTACGTATGATGAATTGGTTGGTATGATTGAAGCACAAGGTGACCCCAATAGGCCCTCAATTGAAACAGTAATAGACAGACGAGCAACAATATTTAGAAATAATCAGTTTGGAAGTCAATTTGATAATCTTGATTTTTTGGGATTGAAGAAGCAAGAAGAAGACAGAGCAAGAGATAATTTAAGACAAGCGCAATTAAGAAAGGCAGGGATAGACGCAGGAACATCAACAGGAATGATTGACCTTAGAACAAGGGGGTTTGAAACACCTTCTGAAGTGTATATGGATGATGAAGAAGACAACATTATGTTAAGTGAAGATATAGCCAGAATAAGGGCAGAAATGGAACGTAGTTTACAGAGACAACAACAAGCACACCAAGCAACATCATCCACAGCAAGGAGTGATTTAGATGAAGTACATAGACAATCAGTACCAGTTGGTGTTGATACTGATGAAGAAGAATCTGAAGATATGCCACCATTAGTGAATATAGAGGAAGGAGAGGAAGAGGAAGATTTTGACGATGACCCAGAACTAATACCAGCAGATGATGATGAAACAACTAAAGCACCAGCACAAGCGAGAAAACACAAAGAAACTATTGATTATTCAACCAAAATTACCAAATGGCAAGATAAAAGCGTTCAAGAAAATGACATAAGGTTTCAATTATTTCTGCGTGGTATAGAACTTACACCTGAACAAGAAGAAGAAATAGCGAAACTGAAAGTAAAAGGTAAGGGACGAAATCAAACAAGAAAGGATTATTTAATAAATTATATTGATAGATTAATTCAAACAGGTAAATGGACAGACCAAGTAAATGACCAATTGCTAAAGAAGAGAATGGTAGAATGGCGAGAGATGAAGAAGGGAAAAGGTAAGGGCAGCGGTAGTTCTGCATCATCAAGTGCCTTAGACACAACAAAAGACATTCTTGTAGCTGGTGCAAAAGCAGGTGTAGAAACACTAGCAAAAGCAGGAGCAACAGCAATAGCAAAATCATTTTTACCAGCATAAAAATATCAAGTTATAATATTATAATGTTAAGATTGAAACCTACTTATGAAGAAATAGCAAGGGAAGCAAGAACAAAACGATTAAGAATATTATCAGAAAAGGAAAGAAGAACACAGCAGGGAATGTTATTTGATGATGTGGACGACTCGCTAGAGGCTCGCGTGCTTCGCGACTTCAATGATTTTGATTTAGATAATTATGATAAGAAGATGATAATCATGAACGAGAACCCACAGAAGGGAACACAAACTGATATGTTCTTTAATTCTTCTTCTGAATCATCTAGTAAAAGTTCCAATAAATCTGAAATGGAACAAATAGAACAGTTGAAGGAAGAATTGAGTAATATATCAAGTAAACCTAGTAGCGAAGCAGAACAAGAACAAGAACAACCAGAAAAGCAGAAGTCATTGTTAAGAAGAATGTTAGATAGTATGTTTGACATTGATGGAGGTAGTGTTCCATCTTCTAGAATAAGTAGTGCATCTGAGAGTAACCAACCAGTAGAAACGAAGAAAAGCAACACACCGCCAGTATTCAGTTCATCATCATCTTCGTCGCGCAGCTCGCGAGCCTCTGGCGAGGCGTCTTCATCAGGCTCGGATAATCGGCCCGTATTACTACCAGTTGAAACACAACCAACCCCACCACTAAGCATACATTCCTCGCCACCAGAAAGTATACGAAGTTCTCGCTCCAATACAATAGAGTATGTACCTAGTTCCAGTTCAAACAGAACGGTGCAATATATGAGCTCAGGAAGTTCACGAAGAACATCACGCGTATCAATATCTTCATAATTTATAATCTAAGTAAATAATAATGGTACAAATAGTAATTAGAAGAAGTAGTAATAAGGATAAGAAATTTGAAGCAAGGATAGACGACAGAAAAACTGTATTATTTGGTGCTAAGGGATATGACCATTTTACAGAAGGACATCTGGACAACAAACGAAGACAAAGTTATGTGGCCAGACATGGAGGCGGTAATCAAGATTGGAAAGATTATGAAACGGCTGGGTTCTGGTCGTACCATCTTCTCTGGAGGAAGCCTACTTATAAAGAAGCAATAAATACAATTGAAAGGGAATTCCCAAAGCTAAGAATAACAATGAAGAAATAAAGTGTAAAATAAAAACTAACTAATTAATTTTTATTTTGCACTGCAGTTGCAATAGACACACCAAGCCTCACAGTTCTCTATGTGATGTGAAAACTCGTTGTCTTTTCGTTGTGCTGTTATGGTGTTAGTGAGATATCCATTTTTCACTTCAAACTCAAACCGACAACCACAATTGCAACAATTGCCGTTGATTCTTTTAAGAAACCATTCCGGAGTAACATATTTTTTTGAATTTACTTTCCTACCGGCCTTTTCGTCTTGTAGTTTGTAGTTTCTGATTTTGTTGTTTATGTATCGGTTTAGATTTTCTTCAGTTAATTCTGTTTTATCCGTATCGCTCTCATAAAACAACACATCATTAAAGTCGGTGCTTCTGGTCAAGGCGCACCATATCCACTCACGAGTTACCAAGTGCTTTTTATTCCACTCGTGTATTATGATTTTACCGTTAATTGAAGCACCTTGTGCAGAATGGCACGTGGTACAGTAATCGTATCTAAAATGCTTATCTAATGTTAAGATATCCGTTGTATACTGTTCCTTTGACTTTACATTTTCTAGTATCACTGCGTTATTATTTAAACTAACGATTTTAAACCGATAGTTCACGTTAAATCGTTTACTTCCGAACTTTTTATATACTCTACATATCAGTGTCTCACCCACTTCATACTTATCTTTCTTACCTATGTGTTTTCGTATCTGGTTGGACACATACAGACACCTCATATTTGTATAAGCTATATTATTATGCGATTGTGTTACATCGTCTGTTGTTTTAAAATATTTCCTTACGAAGTCATCAAGTGGAAGCTTATGTAGCCACATATCATCATACATGTTATTTAATGTGTGTCTGTTCTCATTTGCTTTAGGGTCGTCTTTCGTGCCTAATCTTTTACATACTGTTAATAAAATGTTGTACTTAAATATCTGATTTATACACTCATCTGCGTATTCGTCTGGTTTTCTGGTATTAGTTAAGTCTTCTATGGGCGGTAACTGTTTTGTGTCACCAGCTCCTATAATTAATTTTTTAGGATTTTGATTAACAAACTGTCTAATTCTATTGAGCATATGCAAGCCATTCATAAAAATCTCATCAAAAACCACCACATTGTAGTCACTGTGGTCAAACTCTGGTAACTTCTCGCCGTCCCCTACAGGCACTGAAAAAAACTTATTGGTAGTCACCGCGTCATCGTCTATGTTTTGAGATAAGCTATTTTGTGGCACTACAAATAAGGTTTTATATCCTAATTTGCTGAAATGTTTGGCTATATGACTTTTACCTCCTCCAGCGTATTTACTTCTAATCATCAAAGGGTTATGCCTTATAATATCCTTTGCTATAGCCTCTGTGTCCCACTCATCTTTTTCATTTATTGTCTCGTTCTTGTATACTGGTATGGGTATTAATTCATTCGGCTTCTGTTCTAATTTACCCCTTGGTTCTAAGAGTTGTTTGCCCTTCTCATGTCTCCATCCGCCTATCTCCTCGTTAAAGTCTAGCGCCTTCTTTGCTCTCCTTAGGTGTTCCCTTCTGATTACAAATGCATCTGTTTTGACGCTCCAGACATCCACATTATTCTCCAATAATTTTACATAATCTTGGTACATCTTAAAATTATGGTATTGTAATAATAGCTCTTTTATATATATATATATAAATCCATTTCTTAAGGTGGTCCTATCCGATACAGTCAGACAGTAATATTTCTCGTCCAATTCTGTATACACAGTTTTCCACGCCTCTTCTTCTTCATCATCTTCTACTAATTCAGGTTTTTCTACAGATAATTTATTTATTCTACCTCCGATAAGGTTCTGATAATATAATGTCTCCCTCAAACCATTGAAGGTATAACTTTTAGATGATGTATTTGTACTCTTTTCCAGTAAGCCGAAGTTTACATTGGCAATTAGCTTTTTTGTTTTAATGTCCTCCGGTACTCTGTCAGATATCTCGGTAGCCCACAGTTTATTAACAATTTTCTTGTAGTCAACATTATAAACTCTAGAAGGTTCTTTATAATATAATATTTTGCATTTTTTAGGTAAATGCTTTAAAAACTGTCCGTATACTAAACAATAGGTTTTGTTGAAAAACATTGCCTCACCATTACCTTTAACTAAGTACAAGGTCAGTGGGTGAAATGATTCTATTTTATATTCCTTCTTGTAAGGCTTCCACACATCAAATTGAGTAAACACTGGTATCTCGGTCATCTGATTAAATGCATGTGTGAACGCCTTACGGACATCTATCTCTACACACGACTCTGTTGTAAAAAAATATTTATCAAAGGTATCACGCTGTACAGAATATATATGATAATACTTATTTATCTCACCTGCTGGGTTTACGGTTTTACACTCCTGGAAGATTTGCATGTCTATCTCGTTATAGTAGGATTTATGCAAGGGGTTAAACAGTGCTTTGTTGAAATCGTACATTGCTTTAGACATTCTATTATAAATATTTTCGGTCCTGACACAGATAGAACCATCAATGGAATTTGTTACAAGGTTCTGCGTCTTGACCTTGTACTTGATGAGTCTTTTCTTGATATAAAAACGAAAATTCAACTCAGACACGATGCAACCACTGAACTTAACCTGTGGTTCATAACCTGCCTGTTTGGATTCATAAAACAACTTCGTTAAATCATTTCCGTCGTAAATTAGGGTATATTGGTCTTCCTCTGTGTGTTTTCTGATATCGTCCAATGATGCTATCATTTTACACTCAACTGGTGTGGACTTCTCATTTAAATGGTAATCGGACGAAGCCTTCACGTAAATGTCATAATTGGAATTCTTTGGTAACATTTGCTTCAACGAACTTAAATTATCATTCACCGTGTAAATGTGGCTGTTCTTAATAATTGCATACAGTGTTTGTATGTGATGGTCGCGCTTCTCTGTGTCATACTGATACACCAGATTGTTAAAAACGTCATATACCCTAACTTGAATCTTAAAATGTTCAAACACCTTGGTCATATCATCAAGGCTAGCCCCGTTGGTTGTAAAATCATCTTCTGTTTTATTTATGAGTTTTAAAATGTTTTCTCTGGTTAGTTTGTTCTTCTCTCTCTTCTTGTCGCCCATAAGGGTATTTTTGTAATAATCGGTTAAGGTATTAATCCAACACGCGTTGTCTTGATAATGTTCAACTTTAATGGCTTCCTTTAGTGTCTCGTACTCTGGATTCAAAGGGGTCTGAATATAATTATGATACATGCTCACATTAGTGGCATCTCTGAGGTTCTCGCGCTTTGGATTAAAATCTGTATCACCGTCTACCCTATCAACTTCATATACTCTAATACAATCTACATAACTTGCCAAAAAACCGAGGTATCCCATTATATACGGGTCTTTTCGTAAGTCCAATAGTAATTTTACGAAAAGCATCTTGTCGTACTCCCCAAACACTTTTCTACCAACAAGGTTTTCAACATACGATGTGGTGTTAACGCTTGCTGTTTGCCTTGTAGCTTCTACTGTAATCAATGGTACTAAGGGCTTACCTGCTTTGTCATAAAATGCTGTTTTCTGTGTGCTGGATTCCGATTTGTATCTAAAAAACGCCACTATCATTGAATAGTCATGCTTTTTTCTAGGGTTGGTTCTTCCAGTTCTCTTGTTCTCTTTCTTTGTTTCCTCCATTCTTTCGCCTAGACTGGGTTTATCCTTATGTTTGTCATAAATCTTGTTGTATTCTTTTTCTGCCTTTTCCTTGTCCTTTGGTGTCTTGGATGTGATAAATTTTCTTATTAAATTGTCGGCTGTTGTAAACTGAGCTATCTTGCGTTCAGAATATAAGTCTATGATGTTTTTGACTTTTTCCTTGGTTGCTTTGTTAAAGCGCTTTTTGTAATTGTCGTACACTGCTTCTAAAGCAGTGATATTTCTCTGTATAGCTTTGGTCATAAATTACAATATATATATATATATTAATTTTATAATAAAAATATTTCTTTAAATGTATTTTTCTGAAGACTTTTTTTAGACTGATTGAAAATCAAATAAGATTATAGTGTTAAGAAAAAGCACTTAAAGAAATATTTTTATATATAAATAATAGTGAAATGACAAAACCTGAAGATATGACAATAGAGGAAATCCGTGAACAACTGGCATTGTACAATAGGCTATATTATAATAAAAGGCGTGAAGACAAAGAGTATTTAGATAAGAAAAGGGCTTCAAGAGATAGGTATCTGGAGAAAAAGAAGATGGAGAAATACATAGCCGAAAACGGCATAGATATAACAGTCGTGAAGTTGACACCTGAACAGAAGGCAGAAGCACTAGCAAATAAAAAGAAAGGAACTAAATACACCATGAAAAACTGCAAGGTGATAACAGTGATTCCTGAGGAAGAGCCAGAAGAAGAGAAATAACAATTTTTGTAAAAATATTATTATTTTTCTTACTTATTTATATGAGCGAGAAGCAGACAATAATTAATGATGTTTATTTTGATAGAAGCGGGTTCGGCTCTAAGGCTACCACGTTGAAAGATGCAAGGGCCAAAGATAAAACGATTACAATGGCTGATGTTGAGGAGTTTTTCAAGAGAAACGTAGAAGAGAAAAGGAAACCAAGAGGTCAAAATAGTTTTGTAGCACCGCATCCGTATTTTGAGTTTCAACTTGATTTGTTTTTCATATCTAGCAACGACTTAGAAAACCAAAAGTTTAGAATAGGTTTAGTGCTTATTGACATATTCACTAAATATGCAACTGTCATACCAATAAAAAGCAAACAGCCACCAGATGTTTTGGCAGGTCTCATGGAAGGATTAAACAAAATGGATAAGAAACCACGCATGTTATATTCAGATGAGGAAGGTAGTTTATACAGTAAACCCATAATGGAGTATCTGGAGGACGAAAAAATTGAGATTCATAGAACTCGTGGACATCCAGCGTTTGCAGAACGCTTCATTAAAACCTACAAAGATAAGCTATTTAAGCGCGTTGAAGCGGATAAGAAGAAAGGTAAAGAAAATATTCAATGGACTGACTATAACTTTGAAATACTGTTGACATACAATAATAAAGATATACATTCATCCCATAATCTGACTCCAAAGGATGCACGCTTACCAAAAAATGAATTGAAAGTAAAACTGATTTTAAGCATACATGCTAAGCGTAGCAGAACATACCCTGAGATAGACGAAGGCGACAACGTCAAGATAATGAGAAAGAAAGGTATAAGTGAAAAAGAACATACATCACACTGGAATAAAACAATCCATAAAGTCACTAAGATTGAGAAGAAACTAGGACAAAAATATTATCATTTGGACGATGAGAATAGGTCATACTTGCGACATGAGTTGTTAAAGGTTTCTTAAGAAAACACACTTAAAGAAATAACAACTAAATATATTATATTACAAATGTTCAGTGAACGAGAACAGGAAGAAATCATTAATCAATTCTTGGATGTTATTGAGATGAAGAAGATAATCAATTACAAAATAAGTATGTGCACCAAATGCAAATTTACTTCGCCAAATATGAACCTATTTCACTTACCATTGTCTGAAAGTATTGTGAAAAACATATGCAAATTTAATTACAAAGAGTGCGAGGCATGCACCACACTAAGAGAGTTGAAAAGTAATGTTTATGGTTGTAGCATGAAAAAATTTGACAATGCAGTTGAAGCAGTTGAAGATAAACCTTGTATTGAGGAATGCAGAGGGGGTGAGAAGGATAAAAGGAACACACAAATGTATTATTATGTGAGCCTAAACCCATTCCCAACATACAAAAAACTTCAATCAAAAGTATTAAAAAATGATACGAAATTCTACAACGAAAAAATCCACAAGGAAATCAAGAAATGTTATTACAATTTATGGCGCGATAAGGATGATATAAGATCGTTTTACACCAAGCTTCGTAACCAGATAGTTGCAGAATACGACAAAACATTTAAGAAAGACGTTGATACAAAACAAAGGTTTGAAAAATATATTGCTTCACACATGAACCCAGTAAGCGATATATTAAAAAGCATCTGCGATTATATCGGTAACAATGAAGAGCAAAATCAAGTTGAACACAAACTGTATTCAAACCAAACCTCATCTTGGGTTAAAGCGAGTCTTTCAATAATTGATTATAACTATAACTACTCGTGGGAAAGTATTTAGATTCTAGATATCCATGGTTACCAAAAGATGAGTATCTAAGAAGAAACGGTATAACAACAACCAAAAAAATTGACGACAACTATCTAAACCTTGACGATTTTGAGTAGGCAAATAATATTAAAACATTAATATTATTTGTTATTTGTATTCCTCAAACCCTAAATTTTCAGTACCCTCGTTTTTTTATGTTGGTTTTTGATTGTTTTCTTGTTTTTTGGTTCACTGGAGTAAAAATACTAAGCAAATACTATTAAAATATTGAGGGTATTTGTGGTTTGTATCTTTTCATACCCCTAAATCTTCAGTACCTTACTTTTCGTATTTTGTTTTTTGATTGTTTTCTTGTTTTATAAAACTTTTGAGCCAAACGCCTTAGGGTTTTAATAGGGATTTAAGGGGGAAACCCTAAAAACCCCAACTAAACCCAAATCCTAAACCCTAAAAGCGCCAAGCACCTTCTGAGGCCGTCGCAATGCTTTGTTAAGCAGTCGGATTCCCGACGTCCGCTCCAGTTGCCAATCCATTTCCCGAAGTGGAAACCTAAAAACCCCTAACCCGAAACCCTCAAAGAAACGAACCTTCAAGAAGTCGTTGAGGAAAGGGTCGTCATTGAAGATGTCCACCTGCCACGCGCAGTTTAGGGTGTAGTCTTCTTGAAGGTTTAGGGTTTAGGGTTAGAGTTTAGGCGCCACGCAGCACAAAGTTTTTCATCAGCTTCTCTGACTGGTTTGTCGTCTGCATCCACGCTTGTTCACAAGCGGTTCTGCTTACGGGCTACCTGCACGCTCCGCATGCTCTTCTTCTGCGCGCAGTCTCATCAGCTCGGTGGGGTCGACTTTGAGCAGTCGCTTAAGCAAACCACGGCGCATTTGGGGACAGTAGCTGGTGTATCTGTCTCGAATATGGAACGGAGATGTCAACTCGGGATGCTGCCTGTGCGCCATGTCTGCCTTGAGGAATAGCGCGCGCATGTGAGGACGCGGATGGACGGAAATTGTTTCCCCGTGCAGATCGCCAAACCTCAGCATTGTAAGCTCACCTACACCATTCTTTCTGCCCCACACTGGTTGGTCGTAGTACTCGCCATCTCGGTGACCCTTGTACC
>CAJNDS010001236.1:0-37500 GCA_905221605.1 Symbiodinium natans | reverse complement strand
AACAAAGTCCAAGGACTGGCGGAGATCTCGCCCTTTTCCAAACGACCACCCCTAAACCCTAAACCCTAAACCCTAAACCCTAAACCCTAAACCCTATATAACCCTAAACCCTAAACCCTAAACCCTAAACCCTAAACCCTAAACCCTAAACCCTAAACCCTAAACCCTAAACCCTAAATGCAACAGCTGCCTACAGCTAGGGTGCATTCACAGTAGGATCCCCTAAGCCCGGCGTCTTTATGCAACAAACGTGTTGCCCCAGACCAACACCCGAAAACCTTGAAGCTTGAAAACCCAAAACCTGGCTCCTGAACCCCAAACCCTTTACCACATACCGGCTGAACCCTAACCTTGAAACCTGAATCCTACACCCTAAGGCCCTCGACTCCTAAAACCCCTGATCCCTAAATCTTTACACCTTAACCCCCAGAAGGATAAATCCTGAAACCTAGGCAACCCCTACGTACATAAATCAAATTCTTGAAACCTAACCCGAAACCCTAAACCCTAAACCCTAAACCCTGAACTCTGCCAAGCCGCTGGGCAACCCCAAACCCTACCCCATAAACCCTGACACCCTGGAACCCTAAACCCTAAACCCTAAACCCCAAGCCCTAAACCCTGAAACCCTAAGCCTTCAACCCTAAACCCGAAACCCGAAACCCAAAACCCTAAACCCTCAACCCTAAACCTTAACCCTAAACCCTGAACCCTAAACCCTAAACCCTAAACCCCTGAAGCCTTCCGGAAGCGCGCGCGTCGTCAGCTCAGCGATGAAGACCTCCCGGGCTTCTTGCCAGCCTGCCGAGGCCTCCGTGGGCAGTTGAGCTGAGGATTTAAGGTTTAGGGTTTGGGTTTAGGGTGTAGGGTGTGGGGTGTAGGGTGTCGGGTTTAGGGTCTAGGGTCTAGGGTCTAGGGTCTAGGGTCTAGGGTCTAGGGTCTAGGGTCTAGGGTCTAGGGTCTAGGGTCTAGGGTCTAGGGTCTAGGGTCTAGGGTCTAGGGTCTAGGGTCTAGGGTCTAGGGTCTAGGGTTTACGTGGCGTAGCCCCACGGCGTTAGGCAGGGATATGCTCCCCTACCCCAGAAGCAAGCAGATGCTGTCCCCAGACCTCCACCCCTACTCGCCTTCCATCTCCCGCCACAGCATTCTCAACCCGCCTACTGAATCCAGCACACAAACTCACAGGCGAAGGTATAGACGTTACTTTCATACCACAGAACTGAAACCATCTTCCCTTGCTGTGTTGTGTTCTTCGTTGGATGCATGCTAAATGGCAAACTTTATACCCCAACGGAGAAGCAGAAATATAATCTTACTAAGTTGTATTATAGTAGAATCCTATGCGGGCGTCATTTCCAAGTTCCGGGTTATAGTCTTTGGGTTTTTCCTATGAGGGTGGATCTTACTACGGGAAAAACCCTCTGCTGCCGTCATTTCCAAGCTCCGGGTTTAAGTCTTTGGGTTTCTTCCCATGAGGGTCGCTGACCCCAGACCTCATGGTGAGAAAAGGGTTTTAAGCCACGACGCCTTACTATTGTAGGGGGTGACCGAAGACTTGAGAAAGTGTATTCAATGTGGTAACGACTATCCATCTGATATGTTCTGTGTCAACCCCAAATTCAACCCTAGACCCCTAAACCCCAAATTCAACCCTAAACCCTGAACCCCTAATCCCCTCAACCCCTACACCCCTAAACCCCTAAACCCCTGAACCCCTGAACCCCTAAACCCCTACACCCCTACGCCCAACCCGTAAACCCCTAAACCCCTAGACCCGGAAGCCCCTGAACCCTAACCCCTACTTCAACCCTAAACCCTCAACCCAAAACCCTAAACCCCAAACCCTATAAACTCTATAAACCCTAAACCCCAAAGCCCGGGACGAGCATCTCAGCACACGGCCGCTTCCAGCCAGCAGCGAGGCTCGGGCACCCACACCTTGCTTGCCCCTAGAACCTTAAGAATTCGGGTTTAGGGTTTAGGGTTTAGAGTTTAGGGTTTAGGGTTTAGGGATGGTTTAGGGTTTAGGGTTTAGGGTTTGGGGGTTAGGGGTTAGGGTTTGGGGTTTAGGGTGTAGGGGCTGGGGTTTGCTGTAGTATGGCGCAGAAGCTGTAAATGTGACGGTTTTCAGCAGGAGCCTTGAAGGCATCGCGCAATGCGAAAGGCAGCCATGGCCCGACCACCCCACACTGTCTAAAGGGGCAAAACCGCCCCAACCTATTCCTCTGAGGGTTTGGATCTATACTCACAATGCCACCATTGCTTTTCCTCTTGGGGGGGGGGGGGGGGGTTCGGGACCTCCGAGCTGTCGGAGGCGGGTGAGCGACTTGCGAAAGCGCCGCACCCCCCCCCCCCCCCCAATGTAGGGTTTAGGGTGTCATGGTGTAGGGTTTTAGGTTTCGGGTTTAGGGTCTCAAACCCTAAAACCCTAAAGGCCCAAAACATCCTAAAGCCCGAGAGCTTCACGGCGCAACCTATCAAGAAGCCGGGAAAAAAACAGAATAGAATCAGAAAGTTCTACGTGCAACAACTATAAGAAGCACTACGTAAAACCGTACACAACACACAAGAAAATCTCAAAAACAATTAAACACCTGTTGGAGTTCAAAATTCACCGGGCCGCCTGGTAACCCTTGAAGGCGCGTTCCTCTTGACCGGACCCTACCGTACCTAAGGACTCGGGGCCGTGGAGGGCCTCGAACAAAATCTCGAAGAAACGCACGCAACCCCGAAACCCTGCAAGGGCTTAGGATTTTGGGTTTTGGGGCTCTTGGGTTGGGATGTTCCTTAATAGGGACTATAGTCCCCCCCCCCACCATTTATCATCCCTATTAAGGAAAGGGGGAACATCCAAATTTTCAGGTGTAGGGCTTAGGAAAGCCCTCACTGCTTAATTCGCATCCCAGGGCACCGCCAAGGCCCCAACGAGGAGGAGGCCTTCAGAAGGAAGCGAATGTGCATTTGGGGTTTAGGGTTTAGGGTTTAGGGTTTTTGTTTAGGGTTTAGGGTTAGAGTTTAGGGTTTAGGGCCGCCTTGGGCTGTCGGCTTCTTCAAATTCTAAGCCCCCCTGATGCCCCAACACCCGAACATGCGAAACCTGAACCCTGAAACCCCCTGCCACTGCCACCCAAAGTGGGACCCAAACTCTAAGCTCAGGGTTTAGGGTTTAGGGTTTCGAGTGTAGGTTTAAGGTTTAGGGTTTAGGGTTCAGGGGTTTTAATGAACCCAGTAAGTGAACCCAAACAGACACCCCCTGAGTCAAAGTCGGCACCTCCGCGCCAGGCTCTTCGCCCACGCTGGCGTCGATTCCCAGCAGCCGGCTCCAGGAGCATCGTGCGGTTTAGGGTTTAGGGTTTAGGGTTTAGGGTTTAGGGTTTAGGGTTTAGGGTTTAGGGTTTAGGGTTTCGGGTTTCGGGTTTCGGGTTTCGGGTTCAGGGTTCAGGGTTCAGGGTTCAAGGTTCAGGGTTCAGGGTTCAGGGTTCAGGGTTCAGGGTTCAGGGTTCAGGGTTCAGGGTTTAGGGTTTAGGGTTTAGGGTTTAGGGGCTAGGGCTCTTGCTGGGTTTACGGCTACTGTTGGGTTTCGGCTTTCGGGTTCGGAGCTGCACAGGGTTTTGGATTCAGGGTTCCGGGGGCATTGTCTGGCTTGTGCTCTTTAAAGGCCGCAGCTGTCGTCCTGAAGTTTCAGGGTTCGGGTTTTGGGCCCTGAACCCTAATCCTAAACCCTGAACCCTACACCCTGAACCCGCAAGCTTCTGCAAGCCCTTATCGTCCCTAAGCCACTGATCAGGGGGTTGGTTAGGGTTTATAGGTTTGATTTAGGGACCGAAATAACAAGAGCAGACTAAAAACAAGAAGAAGAAGAAGAAGAAAAAGCAGAAGAAGTACACAAACCCTGGTTTAGGGTACAGGGCACAGGGTTCAGCGACCATAACTTAGGTCACCCTCCCCTTTTTATGAGCCTTCCACGGCTGGCCGTTACCAGGTTCCCCAAGAACCGAAGCTAAACCGTAAACCCTAGACCCTGAACCCTGAACCCTAAACCCTAAACCCTAAACCCTCGACCCTAGAGCTAGGCCCAGGGTCTGGGCGGGTCGGCATTTATCCAACCATTGATAAATTGCCTGACTAGCGAATGCTTGGACTTGAGATGCTGAACCCTAAAACCCTAAACCCTGAACCCTAAACCCTAAAGCCTAACCCCAGCATCCTAAACCCCCAAGGCCAGCTCTGTTCTCCGCGGTGAGCGGTGCCTGTCCCGACTTCTTCACTCAGCGAGGATGAACGAGAGCTTCAGGCTTTTTAGGGTTTAGGGTTTGGGGTTTGGGGTTTGGTGTTTAGGGTTTAGGGTTTAGGGTTTAGGGTTTAGGGTTTAGGGTTTAGGGTTTAGGGTTAAGGGTTTAGGGCTACTCGCCCAAAAGGGCTCTAGGCTACGAAGCGCGTGCGGCTGCCGTTCATCCCGTGGAGCTAGCGGAGGATGGCGGCACCCAGTAGGCAGGTGATCATGATGCCCGTGATGTCCATGATGACCTCGGAAAGGGGAGGGGGTTTGGGGTTTAGGGTTTTAGGGTTTAGGGTTTAGGGTTTGGGGTTCAGGGTTTAGGGTTTGGGGTTTAGGGTCTAGGGTTGAGGGTTAAGGGTTGAGGGTTCAGGGGGCGGGTGGGGGGGGGGGGGGTGGGTGGGGGGGGGGGGGGGGGGGGGGGGGGGGGGGGGGGGGGGGCGGGAGGGGTTTTGGGGTTAGGGGGTTTAGGGGAGGGGTTTTGGGGTTAGGGGGTTTAGGGGTTTGGGGCTTAAAGGGGTTTTGGCTTAGGGGTTTAGGGGGTTTAGGGGTCTAGGGTTTAGGGGTTTGGGGTTTAGAGTCTAAGGGGTTTGGGGTTCCCGGGCTTCCGGGGATTGAAACCTAGGGATTAGGGTTTCAGGGGGTTTGGGGTTTAGGGGTAAAATAGCACACCCTAGCACCATTTCCTCAAACCCTAGACACAGACCCCAAGAAACAAAACAAACCAACACAAAGCCCTAGGCCCTAAACCTTGAATTCAAGTCCCGCAGAGTTGTCTGGCCTGCCCCAAACCCCTAAACCCTAAACCCCTAAACCCCTAAACCCCTAAACCCCTAAACCCCTAAACCCCTAAACCCCTAAACCCCTAAACCCCTAAACCCCTAAACCCCTAAACCCCTAAACCCCTAAACCCCTAAACCCCTAAACCCCTAAACCCCAAACCTTGTAATTTAAATTCAAACCCCCAAACCCCTAAACCCTCAAAACCCCCCTGTCCGGCCTGAATCATGGCAGATGATTGGCCGGGATCCATCTTAAGCTTGTGAAGCCTGGCATTGAGGGGGCAAAAAGGCTTTGAGTCGAGGGCGGTGTATGGCTTGTGGTTTGCGATTGGTTCGATGCTTCGGGTTCAGGGTTTTGGGCTACCTAAACCCTAAACTACCTAAACTACCTAAACCCTGAACCCTAAACCTAAACCCTAAACCCTAAACCCTAGACCGTAAAACCATGTTAGGGTCTTCGTGGTGCAAACCGGGCCGCAACTTGGGCAGCACCGTGCCCATCCCGGCCGCCAAGGTGGCGATGAGGAACGTGGCCCCCGCCAGAGTCAGGCAAACGCCGAACTCCTTAGGAGCGTGGGCAGCTTGGGGGGCTTAGGGGGGGCTTAGGGGGCTTAGGGGCTTAGGGGGCTTAGGGGGCTTAGGAGGCTTAGGAGGCTTAGGGGGCTTAGGGGTCTTAGGGGGCTTAGAGGGCCCTTGGGGCTCTTAGGGCTCTTAGGGCTCTGAGGGCTCTTAGGGCTCTTCGGGCTCTTAGGGCTCTTAGGGCTCGTAGGGCTCTTAGGGCTTAAGGCTTACGGGGGGTCAGAGCGTAGAGCGTGGGGCTTAGGCCTTGGGTTTCGGCTAAACTCCCTAGACTCCTAACCTCCCCCCTCCCCACAACGCTATACCCACCTTAAACCCAAGAGATTAGTTGTCATATCTTGGGATGTTCTCCCGTCTACTTACAGGCCCCCCATGAGAATCCCCATTAATGACTGCTAGTACAAGGGGGAACATCCCCAGTCATATCAGCAGACACGAGAGGGACTCCGTGGAAACCTTTGGCTTCAGACCTTCGCCCTAATGCGGTTTAGGGTTTAGGGTTTAGGGTTTAGGGTTTGGGGTTTGGGGTTTGGGGTTTAGGGGTTCGGAGTTAGGGGTTAGGGGTTAGGGGTAAGGGTAAGCCCAACAATCAAGGGAGCCATCCTCGGACCATGTAGGATTATGGCCCTCAGAGGTTCCTTGACTTATTGCGAATATGGCCCTTACAGTCCCTTAGAGGATCTTGAGATCGGCCCAATCCCAAGGGTGCAACCTTAGGGGTCCGAGGTAGAACCCGTGAAACAACAAACCGTTAGCCGTTAAGCCCCATAAACCCCATACTCCTGAACCCTAAGCCCAACCCCTCAAGCCTTCCATCTCCTATAAACCCTGAACCCTACACCCTAAACCCTGAACCCTAAACCCTAAACCCTAAACCCTAAACCCTAAACCCTAAACCCTAAACCCTAAACCCCACATCCCAATCCACCTGGGGCCCCGGGCTGCTTTCACAGCCATGGCGCGCGCGAAGGCCAGCGGCGCCAGGGTAAGGCCCAGTAGCAGCCCCATCGCCAGCTGGCTCCTGTGGAGTTTAGGGTTTAGGGTTTAGGGTTTAGGGTTTAGGGTTTAGGGTTCAAGGTTCAGGGTTTGGGGTTGAGTGTTCCGGGGTTCTCTGAGTTTTCGGAGGCGCTTCTGCGACCTGGAGATTGACGGCCCAAAGCTTAGGGCTTAGGGTCCAGGACTTCCGGCCGACTGGACCCTAAACCCTAAACCCTAAACGCTAAACCCTAAACCCTAAACCCTAAACCCTAAACCTGTCTCCCGCTGTTTGGCTTCGAGTGTGTGAGATTCTGCACCTTTTGGAACCGAAGATTTGGTGCACACAGGGCAGCTCACGCACACGGCAGTCCTAGCCTGCCTTGTTTAGGGTTTAGGGTTTAGGGTTTAGGGTTTAGGGTTTAGGGTTTAGGGTTTGGGGTTTAGGGTTTAGGGTTGAGGGGGGGATTTAGCGTTTGGGCCGGCCTGATGGCCACGTCCTCACCCAGCGCCAGCTTTCGGCATGTGAGAACGACGCTCTGACCTCCAGCGTTGCCTCCGGGGTTTCGGGGGTTTAGGGTTTAGGGTTTAGGGTTTAGGGTTTAGGGTTTAGGGTTTAGGGTTTAGGGTTTAGGGTTTAGGGTTTAGGGTTTAGGGTTTAGGGTTTAGGGTTTAGGGTTTAGGGTTTAGGGTTTAGGGTTTAGGGTTTAAGCTTTGTGTTTCGGGTTTAGGGTTTAAGAGTGTCGGGCCTCCAGGTTAGGATTTTAGGACTTGGCACTTCAAAGGCCACATGGGGTGTATGCAGGTGGGTCTTCTTGCAGGAGTAACCTTTCCGTAATGGATTAATCGATTCAGACGAATGAGGGCCAACAACTGGGACCGCAACCGCCGCATTTGTGCCCACTTGGAGTGTATGATTGGGAGGACAAGGTCTCAAGAGCTTCGACAACTGTAAACCCTAAACCCTAAACCCTAAACCCTAAACCCTAAACCCTAAACCCTAAACCCTAAACCCCTGCTGGACTGGCGAAGACCGACCCTAAGGTGGAAAAAAAACCCTAAACCGTAACCCTAAACCCACCAAGCGGTTCAAGGTTTAGGGCTTCGGGTTTAGGGTTTAGGGTTTAGGGCTACCCCAAAACAATTACAATCCCTAAAGCCTTCAACCCGAAGCTCGGAACCCTTATCCACAATGCCTTACACCCTCAATTTCGAAGCCTTATCTCTAAACCTTCAAAACAACTCAGAACCCTAACCCGTGACCCATAAACACCACATGATTAATCCCTAAACCCTAAACCCTAAACCCTCAACCCTAAACCCTAAACCGCTAAACACGTGCCAGTTGCCTCCCAAGCCCACGAGCATAGTCAGGAAGATGATCAGGTCGGCATGACTGCAGTTCACTAGGGGTTTGGTTTCGGTTGGGGTCTAGGGCCTAGGGTCTGTGTTTGAGGCCAGCGTTTCAAATTAGGATCCTGCTTCAGGCAAATAGGCCTCTCAAAAAGCACGCTTGCGGCATGGGTGAGGATCCGCGTCTCTCCCGACAACTATCCGACTAGTGGGTCGTTCTTGTTACAGCGCCAAGTTTGACCGGCCGGATCACTGAAGCATCACGAAGGTACCCCGGCACCCTGCCCGTCCGCAGCGGTGGCCCTTAAAGCCCTCTGATGATCCTTTTTCAACCCAACAAGGGAAAAAAGGAAAGGCCCCAAGGGCCTACCGAGCCATAAACCAGCCACTACAGCGGCTGGCCTCTGGACTTGCAACTTGCATCAATGGTGCCCCCTCTCACACTGAAGCCCGACACGCGGCGTGACATCATGACTCCGCAACCTCTCCAAGCTTCCGAAGCTTCCTAGTTTACATGCAAGGGCCTATAGCTTAAAGCCTCAACAAGGGAACCCACCTAAACCCCCTAAACCCCAAACCTGAAGCATCCTTCTCCGCCCTCAGAAGACCTCAACATCCCAACGCCACGGCCTCTCCACGAGGTGTTGGAAGTGGGCGAGGATAAAGCTGGCCACGCTCCTGCAAGATGCAAGAGGAGTCCAGGCGCGCAGACTGACGAGCAGACTGGGTTCCTGTTCGGCAACTGTATCCCCAAAAATTGGCTCATGGACCCCGCACCGCTTGGTCCCTAATAAAGGTTTTGGGGCTTGGGGTTTGGGGTTTGGGGTTTGGGGTTTAGGGTTTAGGGTTTAGGGGTTAGGGCTCATGTGGTCCCCAAGGAAGGCTTTCTGATCCCAGAGGAAAAGGAAGCCGGAGAGTCTGGCCCTTTCGTTTCACCTCCCCTTGCTGAGGCAGATGCCTTGATAGGACTTGCAAGGTCTCTACCATGGCTCAAGGAAAAGTACCTTCCCTTCCCCCCCCCCCCGAAAAACTAAAAAACACAAACAAATAAAAATCAAAATAGCTCAGCATCACAAGCACTCCTGAAGACACCCCCCCCTCCCCCGCGGCAAAAAACAGTAATAAAACAAAAAACAAAACAAATAAACAAAATATACATGCATATAGAGATATATATATATAATGCGACATCACAAACGCTTCATAGGTAACGCCGTTTCTCGCAGTTTCTGTAAGTATTGTGTCGGAATTGCTGATTTTCCCTTGTGCTCACTCTGCCAAAATAGCCGCTCTTTTTGCGCAAGAAATCCAAGAAACGCGATTCCGAGAAACGTGCGAAAAGCACCACCAACATGTCTAAACACTTGGCTTTTCCCACGCCAGTTCCCGTCAGGTTTCACGAGCCTAGTCGGGTTTCTGAGTTTTTTCGCCATGAAAACGTGACCAAAGAAGAAAAACATAGAAATCCGGCGGTTTTTCTTAAGAAACGCGATCATGCCTAGTAGTGCGCAGAACCTAAGAAACGTGCGCAGCGCTTTTTTAGAATATAAGCACGACCAGGTTCGGTGAAGAGTATTGCAAGTATGGTCCCTTTTGGGGTTCCCATTCTGAGGCGGCACCGAATCTATGGGGTACCCCAAAAAGGGACCATAATTGTGAGAACTCTAAACCCTAAACCCTGAACCCTAAAACCATGTAGGCCAAGGGACTGGAAGATCATCATCGCCGCCA
Organism: Symbiodinium natans; assembly: GCA_905221605.1. Classification (NCBI taxonomy): domain Eukaryota; class Dinophyceae; order Suessiales; family Symbiodiniaceae; genus Symbiodinium; species Symbiodinium natans. The sequence goes on along the minus strand of CAJNDS010001236.1, from coordinate 27,804 downwards.
GCCAGCGAAAGCGAGGCCAGAAGAGGTGCAGTGACTCAACCTCCGGGACTGTCTAGGGTGTTTAGGGTTTAGGGTTTGGGTTTGGGGTTTAGGGTTTAGGGTTTAGGCCAATATAGGCACAGAGAAGCCACTAGTCCTGCAACCGCAGAAGATCCGTTGGGCCGTAGGTGTAGCCTCTAATCCCCTCCCAATGCCTCCTCACCACTTGTGAAAACCCCAAAACTGCCCTCGAACCCTCTAATCATATGGGCATTTCCCAAAAAAGGGGTACCCGTTGTATACCTCAAATAAAAACCTAATCCCCTTACCCCAGTTTCGGAAACCCCCTAAACCCTAAACCCTAAACCCTAAACCCTAAACCCTAAACCCTAAACCCTAAACCCTAAACCCTAAACCCTAAACCCTAAACCCTAAACCCTAAACCTATCCCGTAGTTTCGGAAACCCCCATATCCCTAATGCTGAGTCGAGGAGAGAGGCCTGGGGCGTCTCGCAGGCGATGTGGGCGTCAAGAGCTGGCGCCTGTGGGGAAGCTACATGGCCCAGGAGAGTTTAGGGTTTAGGATTTAGGGTTTAGGGTTTAAGGTTTAGGGTTTAGGGTTTGGGGTTTGGGGTTTGGGGTTTGGGGTTTGGGGTTTGGGGTTTGGGGTTTGGGGTTTGGGGTTTGGGGTTTGGGGTTTGGGGTTTGGGGTTTGGGGTTTGGGGTTTGGGGTTGGGGTTTGGGGTTGGGGGTTGGGGTTTGGGGTTTGGGGTTTGGGGTTTGGGGTTTGGGGTTTGGGGTTTGGGGTTTGGGGTTTGGGGTTTGGGGTTTGGGGTTTGGGGTTTGGGGTTTGGGGTTTGGGGTTTGGGGTTTGGGGGCTCAGGGCCCCTGGAAAAAAGCGTAGTCTAGAGCTAAGAGCATTTAACCTAGGAATAAACGTGTGCCCTTTTTGGTTGAAAGGGGTTTATGAAGAGCCTAGACCCTACTCTGGTTCCTAGCTCCAACCTTAAACCCTAAACCCTAAACCCTAAACCCTACACCCTCAACCCTAAATACAGGGGGAAGAACGGCCTAGTCTGGGTCCTTAGTAGGGCTACCGGGTTTTGGGGGCTTTGGTGCCTTCGGTTGCTTGAGCCTGGTGTGAGGGTTGAAGGCTTTGGGGTTTAGGGGTTAGGCGGTTTAGGGGTTTAGGGGTTTAGGGGTTTAGGGGTTTAGGGGTGTAGGGTTTAGGGCATGAGTTTAGGTTCGGTTTGTCAGCTTTGGGATTCGTCGCAAGGCAGTTGGTCCCTTTTTGGGTGTATCAAGATGTCGAACATACAGGATATCGGATACCCCCACCCCCCCCCCCAACAAAAAAAAACGATGATTTGGAGGACTCAAGGTTCTTGTTTTGAGTCTTGAGTTTTGAGGTTTGTTGGAGTCCGTGGGTCGAGCCCTCTGAACCTCTAAGCCTTAACCCTAAACCCTAAACCCTAACCCCTAAGCCCTAACCCCTAAATCCTAGACCCTAAACCCTGAACCCTAAACCCTAAACCCTAAACCCTAAACCCTAAACCCTAAACCCATCACAGCTTGCCGGCCATGGCGCCTGGCACGAATCCGCTGAAGCGCCTTGGGGCTCAACCACCCGGAGGACCTGTTCAACTCGGAATTTTGAGGTTGGAGTTTATGGGTTTAGGGTTCAGGGTTTAGGGTTTCGGGTTTAGGATTTAGGGTTTAGGGTGTAGGGTTTAGGGTTTAGGGTTTAGGGTTTAGGGTTTAGGGCTTCGGGTTTAGGATTTCATGGGGTCTGGGGGTCCTACGGGTTTCGGGCTTGGGGTCGGTTTAGGGGTGGCCAGGGCATTGAGTTATGGGGCTCAGGGCTTAGATCCAAAGCCATGTTTCTTACAAACCTCCAAACCTCAGAAGGCTCCCTCTAAACCCTAAACCCTAAACCCTAAACCCTAAACCCTAAACCCTAAACCCTACACCCTAAACCCTAAACCCTAAACCCTAAACCCTAAACCCCAAACCCTAAACCCTAAACCCTAAACCCTAAGCAGCCTCAAGCCTCCCAACAGCGCCCTTCCTAGAACCCAAACACAAAGCCTGCTACCCTAAGAACCGTAGAAGCCCTGAGCTCTAAACCCACTCCTAAACCCTACGCATACACCCCCTAAACCCTAAACCCTAAACCCTAAACCCTAAACCCTAAACCCTAAACCCTAAACCCTAAACCCTAAACCCTGAAAGGCCCCCCAACACCCAAGGCCGGCCTGGCAGCCGACCAGGAAGGCAAAGACGATGGCGCAGCTCAGAACCTTTGCTACACTGCTAGACGGAACAGCAAGCTAGGAATAAAAGGGGTTTAGGGTTTAGGGTTTAGGGTTTAGGGTTTGGGGTTTGGGGTTTGGGGTTTGGGGTTTGGGGTTTGGGGTTTGGGGTTTGGGGTTTAGGGTTTAGGGTTTAGGGTTTAGGGTTTAGGGTGACCCAAGAGTAACCTAGGAAAAAAAAAAGGCTGCCCTTTCTGGTTGCAAGAGGCTTATAAGGGAACCTAAACCCTGAAATAAAGCAAGAAGGGCCTGCCGCAAAAACCCTAAATAACCCGAATGAAACCCTATCTTGGAGGCTATGGGTTAGGGGCTGCGGCGCCCTGGATGTTGGCACGGAGCTACGCAACAACAAGGAAATTCAAGAGGAAAGAACAAACCCCTACAAAACCCTGACCCTAAACCCTAGACTCTAGACCCCAGACCCTAAACCCTAAACCCTAAACCCTAACCCCCCCCCCCCCCCCCCCCCCCCCCCCCCCCCCCGAAAAAAAAAAAAAAAAAAAAGTGCCCTCAATCGAACCTGGGGCCCGAACCCCAAATGTGACGCCAGCGAAGAAGACGCCGAGGCCACGGGATCTCGGCAGGGAGGGGGCCTCCCTTAAGGTTTAGGGTTTAGGGTTTTGGGTTTAGGGTTTAGGGTTTAGGGTTTAGGGTTCCGGGTTTAGGGTTTAGGGTTTAGAGTTTAGGGTTTAGGGTTTAGGGTTTAGGGTTTAGGGTCACCATGGGCTCCAGTTTCTGGGTATTCCGCCATCGTAATTACGTACCTGGTAGTGTCCCCTGAACCATATAAAACTCTCAACCCTAAACCGTAAACTCAGAATCCCGGGCCTGGAGGCTGGGTTACCTAAATGCCGGCACGTCACTGTTCACGGCACATGGTGACTTTGTAGTTTTGGGCGTGACTGTCTAGGTTAGGGATTTAGGGTTTAGGGGCTAGGGTTCAGGGTACAGGGTGTAGGGTGTAGGGTGTAGGGTGTAGGGTTTAGGGTTTAAGGGTTTAGGGTTTAGGGCTTAGGGTTACTCTTTAATTTAGGGTTTAGGGTTTATGAAGGCACCGTCTCTGTCGCTCCGCTGGGTTGTGGGGTACCCTTCCACTCTCACTCGGCGTTGCCGCCTGAATACCAACACCCCAAAACGCCGAACCAGAAACCCCCGAAACCCCTAAACAGCTTGCCGCGAAACCCTAAAGCCTAAACCCTAAACCCCAAACCGGAAACAAAAAACCAAAGCTGCTTCTGTGGACTGGAGCTCCCGGGCTCTACGGCAGCTGAGGCAGCGGTGGCGCCAGATGGCGCCTGCTGCACTTAGGGTTTAGGGTTTAGGGTTTAGGGTTTAGGGTTTAGGGTTTAGGGTTTAGGGTTTAGGGTTTAGGGTTTAGGGTTTAGGGTTTAGGGTTTAGGGTTCAGAGTTTAGGGTTTAGAGTTTAGGGTTTAGGGTTTAGGGTTTAGGGTTTAGGGGACTCGCCAACAGGTAAAACTTGAGGCAGGGACGCGTCCGTGACTTGGAGCATCTTGTATGGCTCTTAGGGGAAGGAGTAGTCGGCTCCTGAATAAGGTCACCGAATTGTCTAAGGGTCATAAGGGGAAGGAGTCGTTCGGAGCCCCTAACCCTAAACCCTAAACCCGAAACGGCAGTTCTGGCTCCTCCTTTTCTCTCTTTCGCCTCTCTGAGCGTCTCACATTGCTAAGGAAGGTTCTACCTGACTCCCCGTGGCAAGCGCCCCTCGCAATGCCACGTTTGCAGGCCCCTCCAATCGCACCAGGGTTTAGAGCCTACAGGGTTTTGGATATTGGGATCAGGATGTAAGGGTTAGGGTTTAGGGATGGGGATCAGGGCTGAGGGCTTAAGGTTCAGGTTCATATATAGGGCTTAGTGAGGAGACGGTGCTCTTGATAAGACGGCATAGCTGTCTCCACTTTCCTCATGATAGCCCCATATCAATAGAACCCCGCATCAATGGCGGCACAGCGAACTCGGTCTAATGCGGGCGCCATCTCCGCTATCTGCTGCACGAGATCCTTAACTGAAGTTGGGAAACCTAGAAAAAATTATGAGTTTTGCTGTGTCTTAGGCTTTATATCATGCCCAAAAAGTAAAAATTACTCCCAGGTATCCCTAAGGCTCCTCGACTTTCTGTTCATCATAGGTGGTGGTGGGTAGCATCTCCGCCACTTCTGCAATGGCTCCCGGGCTATCCAGCAGCTGCTGTAGTCCAGCCTGCAGCCTGCGATACGACTTGGGGTACTCGGAAGGATCGGCGACCTCGTCCATGAGCCTTCCCGGAGCGGGGCACGCTATGATATGTAGAACTACCACCTCCACCCATGAGCATATACCCACCTGTCTACTGGTATGAAAAGCAGTGAAACTCATAATGGCGCAACAAGAAAGGCATATAGTAAGCAGGTAAGCTAGCAATAAATACTATGTCACGATAGAAAGATGATGACTTGGGATGCTACCCCGTATACTAACAGCCCTTAATAGGGAGTATAGTACCCCCTACTACAATTCCCCTATTAAGGGCTGCTGGCATAAGGGGGACCATCCCAAGTGATGACAAAGCAAGTTCGAGCACCCAGAGACTTTGTCGAGTGCTGCCTGGAGATGCCAATGCGAGGAAGTGACCGGGTCAAGTCTCCCATGCTCTGAAGGCGCCTGGGGTTTAGGGTTTAGGGTTTAGGGTTTAGGGTTTAGGGTTTAGGGTTTAGGGTTTAGGGTTTAGGGTTTAGGGTTTAGGGTCTCCCAGGCTCTGAAGGCGCCTCTCAGTCACGCTCTGGACGAAGGCCTGGCTGATCTCCGCAATCTCCTCGGGTTGAGGGGGTTTGGGGTTTAGGGTTTAGAGTTTGGGGTTTAGGGCTTGGGGTTTAGGGGAGTTTGGTTGGGACGTTCCCCCTTATACTAACAGCTCCTTGGTAGGGATTCTAGTAGTCCCTATTATCGCCCCTATGAAGGACTGTTAGTAAAGGGGGAAAATCCGGAGGGTTTGGGGTTAAGGGTTGAGGGTTTGGGGGTTTGAGTGCGGGTGTGAATACGAGGTCCAGCGATTGCGACATTCTTTCAGAGCAGCTCCAGCAACCGTGGAACCGTGGTGAAAACATACAGCTTCCGCTAAAAACACATAGTCACCATGTCCCTAAACCCTAAACCCTAAACCCTAACTTTAAACCCTAAAACCTAAACCCCAAACCCCGAAACCTAAACCCTAAACCGCGAACCCCGGGTCCTCGGGATCAGGCTCGGTCGAGTAGTTGACCTTCTTTGGGCCGTTCCAGTAACCACAGAGGGCCCAAAGTGCAAATGCTCCCAGTTCCTGATGACAGACCGTTTTGCAGTACCGAGGGTTTAGGGTTTAGGGTTTAGGGGTTTAGGGTTTATATAGGGTTTAGGGTTTAGGGTTAGTCTGGTTCAAGAATACTAGGGTAGGCTTTTTTAGGGTTTAGGTGTTAGGGTAACTTGGGATGTCCCCCCTTATACTAGCAGTCCTTAATTCGTAGAGGGGGGAAACATCCCAATAAACTAGTCTGGTTGAACAACACTCCTACATACGAGCTTCTTAAACCCAAACGAGGGAACGTACGAAACATCACAACTTCCTACCCGTTTCTTGGGGTCATGGCTTAGAGGGCTTCAAAGGCTTCAAGGGCTTAGCGGGCTTCGAGGGCTTAAGTAGCTGATGGACCGACATGGGAGGAACATCTGCTTTGAATGCCTAGGTCAGAGGCCCTTGTGTTATCTAAGGCAACCTGTTTACCAGCAAGTTTGGTGACGTCCCCGTGTCACCCCACGTGCGGCTTGAGAAAAACAGACTCGCAGCAGAAGGTTTACGAAAACAAGGGACCCTTAATGTAGACCCCAAGTAGTAGGATTCCTGTTCTTATAAGGACCCCAACGAGGTACCCCTAAACCCTAAACCCTAAAGTTTTTATAAGGACCCCAATGAGGTACCCCTAAACCCTAAACCCTAAGCCCTAAACCCTAGAAACCCTAAACTCCAATACGGCGAGGGGCATGCTGGCCATAGTCCGGCATCTCCGCTACAAAGAAGACGAATCGCACGTCCCGGTCCGCCTGCCGAGCACATCCATTTAGGTCTGCGGGTGAGTCTGGTTCCAGGGGTTTAGGGCTTAGGGGTTTGAGGGTTTAGGGTTTAGGGTTTAGGGCTTGGGGTTTAGGGTTTCGAGTTTAGGGTTTAGGGTTTAGGGTTCAGGGTTTAGGGTTTAGGGTCATTCGTGAGCTTGCGCCTCCGGCAAGTCGTCATGGCTTCGGCAGCGCACCACACGCCCGCAGCGCTGCTTCAGGTCGGCATAGCGGGTGGGCACCTTGGACCGCAGCTTTTATCCGCTGATTCGGGTGAGGATCCCCAAAATTCTGCTCGGCACAGCCAGGAATCTCCTGGTACTAACTAGGGGGATGGAGGGCGTAGGTCTTCGGGATTGGGCGGTTTGGGGTCTAGGGTTTAGGGTTTAGGGTTGAGGGTTGAGGGTTGAGGGCTGAGGGCTGAGGGTTGAGGGCTGAGGGTTGGCTGATGATGTTCATGATGACGACGGTGGTTACCCATCTGCTTGTCGCAGCCCCATTGATGCTTTGTTTGGTACTTACATGTGGCCGTGTTGGGATTTCAGTTTGAGTCTTGACTAACCGCAGCCCAGGCACATCCAGCAGAAGCATCACTCGTACACAGAACGCTTGTATGCTTTCCCCTCCGTGCTCAGTTGTGAGAAGCAGAACCATGAAGTTCTTCCCATACTTGTTGTCTGTGCTGTTGAAATCCGCCAGTTGGTCATACTCCGCGACGTGAAAGCCGTGCTTCTCCGCTGCAGCCTCCAGCAACCAGAGCATAGCTTTGTAGCCGGTGCGTTTGCTGACCATGACCACACTCTTCTGCCTCTGCTTTGCAGCAGCAATGACCTCTGCAACCGCCAATGTGAACTTCGGCCGGCAGTTCGGATACCTCATGATCTGAGCCTTGCAAGCTGGCTGACCTGCAGAGCCGGCATAGACATGAATGTTTGTGTAATTGGCCAGGGTCTCCTCTGGCTTCTCCTCCTTCTGCAACCTGATCGCTTGATACAAGTAGCGCGTGAGGGAATGGCTCGAGAGCTCCTTCCGCTGCAAGAGCCCATCGAGCTCCTCCGAAAAAGCCCCGTCGGCGCATGCTGCGGGCCTCTGCCGCGGAAAGCCCAGGCCGCGCTTGTGGTGCGATGACAAGAAGCCTTCATCGCTCAACGCTTTGTTCTCATTGCCCTTCACCGCATCCAGCAAAGCCCGCGGGTCAGCACTGGAATCAGCCTCCATGGATCCCGTGCAGCTCACGAAGACGGAATTGCGAGCCGACTCGACGTACCCGCGAAGGCTTTGCAGCTGAGACTTGTAGACCTTGTTGGGGCGAGTGAGGTGGTGGCCCTCATCCATCAGCACCACTTTTCCACTGTAGGGGTTCTCGCCATCAAATCCGACCTTGAAGATGCAACCCCTGGGCACGCCATCGACCACCTCTGCCGCCCGCCCACCAGCGGAGGTGAAGCGATAGGCTCTCAGCGGTGCGGTGGGAGGATGTACGTCCTCAGTGGCTTCTGCCCAGTACCTGGGCTGCAGCTACAATGAACTACCATCACAGCCCGCTAAATCCCACTCGGGTTTGCACGCAAGCATTGGCATCGACAGGTCTTCACAACAAGGAACCAAGCTGCTTCTGAAGGTAGCTCTTTCGCACCTTCCCTTTGTAAAAAGCACGCTTCATCTCCAAGCAGTCCCGCATGGTCTTGATCAGTTTCTGCTTGATTGCCTGCTGCATGCTCAAGCCTTCCTTGCGCGCAAATGCCCTCAGCTCATCTGACGCGTCTAAAGCCCAACGAACATCACGCCTGGCACGCCAATCAGCGCTGTTGCATGCGAGCTTCGCCACCTCAGGATTGCAGTGGCTGCAGAAGTCGCGCCAGCGCGATGGCCACTCCCACAGTGAGGTGTAAAAATTGTCAACTACACTGTCCTTGGGAAAGATGGCGATCTTTGCACGGCCATCGAAAAAGAAGTTGTCAACGATGCGGATCATGCAGAGTGTCTTGCCAGAGCCAGTGTTGTGATCGCACAGGAGACGGGAAACCGGAGATTTGGGATGCACAAGCAATGCAACAACCTCCTGCTGCAACAGCAGCTTGATCCGGCCTTGAGTCGGTGAGCACCATGCATGCTCTCCGCCGGGCAGCAAGGCGCTCAACACACGCCTGGCCTCTGCATTGAAGCCTCTACTGCCCTGGCTGATCCCTGCCCACAGGCTGGGATACCCATCATCAGGCACGGGTGGCGCCTTACGCCGCCGCTTCGACGTCTGATCCTTCTCCTCGTCGCCCTCCTCGCCCTCGTCACCCTCGTCCTCCCACTCGTCCTCGGAGAGTGGCTCCTCTGGCTCCAAGGAATCATCGAGTGCGTGCTCGTACTGCTCAATCCAAGCCTACCGGGGGCAGCACAGAAGAGGCTTTTGAAAAGGCTTCGGATGTTTAGGGTTTAGGGTTTAGGGTTTAGAGTTTAGGGTTTAGAGTTTAGGGTTTAGGGTTTAGGGTTTAGGGTCTAGGGTTTAGCGTTTAGGGATCTTTCAGAGAAGCCAGGAACAACACCGGGCCTGGATTTCGGGAGTCAGTCGTTGCGACAAAACTGTGACCGCCTCTTGCTTCAACTGCTCAGGTAGGCGTTGCAGCAAGGAGTGGGCGGCTTGGAGATGTGCTGGAGCCACCTGGACGTGCTGGGCTTGCATTGGGTTTCGGGTTTAGGGTTTAGGGTTTAGGGTTTAGGGTTTAGAGTTTAGGGTTTGGGGTTTGGGGTTTACGGTTTAGGGTTTAGGGCTTAGGGCTTAGGGTTTAGGGTTTGAGGTTTGAGGTTTGAGGTTTGGGGCTTATTAGGGTTTAGGGTTTAGGGCCTTTTTTGGCAGCAGCTCTAAAGAGTTTGTGAGGTCTCCCATGACAACGCAGCGAACGTGCAAGCCGGTGCTTATTCCCAGGCCTGCTTTGGGGTATCTCAGCGAGCGAATGTTTTCAGTGGATTCAGGTGGGCTTCGATTTCAGATACAGCAATTGGTCAAAAAAGAAGCTCCGTACGCACAGCACCGAGATACACAGCTCAGCAAGCTGATGCCGCGAGCGGGTGTGGGGATGGGGCGGCCACTCTCCATCAGCATTGCTAGCGGGGGAGGGGGGGGGGGGGGGGGTTGCTGAGCTGCTCTAGACAAAAAACCGTTGCATCCAGCTTCACCATGATTAAGTGCCCTTCGCATCGTCCCAATTTCTATCACTCTTGTTGCTCCACTGCTGTCATGCATACTGAGACTGAAAATGCGACCATGATCCACCATGTTCATGATTCAAACTGCTACGCAGCCATGGGATGGGAACGGACAGCAGCGCACCCCTGGGGTAACAGGGTGTTTAGGGGCTTGTGGCTTAAGGGTTTAGAGCCTAAACCCGAAACCCTAAACCACTTATTGGTTTGAGAGGATTTCGGTGCTCAGAAATTTGGTGCTTAGCCTCATGGCAAGACTTTTCTCAAGGGCTCTGAGCTTAGGGCCAAGCAGAATGAATGTAGCATAGGGTTTAGGGTTTAAGGTTTACCTTCTCGGGCTTAGGGGGTTTGGGGAGTTGAGGGAGTTTAGGGTTTAGGGTTTGGGGTTTAGGTTTAGGGTTTCGGGTTTGGGGATTAGGGTTTAGGGTTTAGGGTTTAGGTTTTAGGGTTTAGGGGTTGGGAGCTTAAAATTTCGGGGTCCAAGTTGGAGGTTCCGATGTCATAGGGTTTAGGGTTTGGGGTTTGGGGTTTAGGGTTTAGGGTTTAGGGTTTGGGGTTTGGGGTTTGGGGTTTGGGGTTTGGGGTTTGGGGTTTGGGGTTTAGGGCTTAGAAGTTCAGATGCGCAAAAAACCCTCAAGCCAAAGACCTGCTCAACGTCTCTAAACATCTTCTACTTAGTTCTCAGCCTACAACCTTAAACCGGTAGGCAGGGGGGGGGGGGGGGGGGTGAGGGTTGGGGCTTTAGGGCCTGTAGGGTCAAAACCCTAAACTTTGCTAAACCCCTAAACCCCTAAACCCGAAAACCCCTAAACCCTAAACCCTAAACCCTAAACCCTAAAACCCTAAACCCCCTAAACCCCCTAAACCCTAAAAAGCCTTTGGGGGGGCTCTCTCGGTCTGAACATTTGAACTTGGAGGACTTCCCGGCTTCGTGGGAGCTTATTTTGTCCTGACCGACAAAACGAGGATTTTGGGTTTAGGGTTTAGGGTTTAGGGTTTAGGGTTTCACAGTTCATCGTTGGTTGAGGGGCCTCCAGGAGGCTGGCACGCTCTCGGAAGGAACGAGCTGGCGAGAGCGAGGTTCCTCGGCGCAGGTCTGCGGGTACAGACCCCCAGGTTAGGGTTTAGGGTTTAGGGTTTAGGGTTTAGGGTTTAGGGTTTAGGGTTTAGCGTTTAGGGTTTAGGGTTTAGGGTTTAGGGTTTAGGGTTTAGGGGTTTAGGGGTTTAGGGGTTTAGGGGTTTAGGGGTTTAGGGGTTTAGGGGTTTAGGGGTTTAGGGGTTTAGGGGTTTAGGTTTAGGGGTTTAGGGGTTTAGGGGTTTAGGGGTTTAGGGGTTTAGGGGTTTAGGGGTTTAGGGGTTTAGGGGTTTAGGGGTTTAGGGGTTAGGGCTGAACCCTGAAACCCTGAACTCCCAATCCCGAAGACCAAGCCCTCTAAATCACGTAAACCCCGAAACCCCCGAAACACCCGAAACCCCCGAAACCCCCGAAACCCCCGAAACCCCCGAAACCCCCGAAACCCCCGAAACCCCCGAAACCCCCGAAACCCCCGAAACCCTCAACACTGAACCCCTAAAGCCCGAGCTCCAAACCCTCAACCCGCAACCCCACACCCCGAACTCCCAAAGCCCTAAACCCGAATACCCTAACCGACACAACTGGCCCAAGCCACTAAGCCCCATAAACAAGAACTCTAAACCCCTAAACCCTAAACTCTACGAATTGTAAGCCCCCCTAGGCAAAACCCCTCACCGGCCCCCTACCATGCCAAAACAAAAGACCCCTAAACCCGCAAACCCTTAAACCTATACCCTAAACCCTAAACCCTAAACCCTAAACCCCTAAACCCTAAACCCTAAACCCTGAACCCCCCATGAAACAGAGAGAAGGCAAGGGGCCGTTCAGCTCGCTTTGGATAATCGTCGCCGACGCATGGAGGACCTAACTCGCGGCTTCAAGCTATACTAAGGGTTTAGGGTTTAGGGTTTAGGGTTTAGGGTTTAGGGTTTAGGGTTTAGGGTTTAGGGTTTAGGGTTGAGGGTTGAGGGTTTAGGGTTTCCACAAGGGCTTAGGGTTTAGGGTTTTAGGGCTTTAGGGTTTTAGGGTTTTAGGGTTTTAGGGTTTTAGGGTTTTAGGGTTTTAGGGTTTTAGGGTTTTAGGGTTTTAGGGTTTTAGGGTTTTAGGGTTTTGGGTTTTTGGGTTTTTGCGTTAGCCCTAAACCCTAAGCCAAAAACGGATGCTTTGGGGTTCCTTCGGGTTTAGGGTATCAAAGTGACCATCATTTAGATCAATCCCCATACCTAAACCCTAAACCCTAAACCCTAAACGCTAAACCCTAAACCCTAAACCTCAGACACGTATGCAGTCATTCTGACTCCTACAAACCGGGGCCGCTGCCAGGGCGGCATGGAGCGCCACAAGGGACCTAGGGTTTAGGGTTTAGGGTTTGGGGTTTAGGGTTTAGGGTTTAGGGTTTAGGGTTTAGGGTTTAGGGTTTAGGGTTTAGGATTTAGGGTTTAGGGTTTAGGGTTTAGGGTTGGGGGTTTAGGGTCTGGGGATTAAGGTTTGGGGTTTGGGGGTTTGGGGTTCAGTGGTTTAGGGGTTAGGGGTTAGGGGTTGAGGTTTAGAAGTTCTGCGCTTGGTAGAGTCCCCAAGCCTCCCAATAGAGTACCTCCCTTCCCCTTCATATTCAATACTGCACTCTTGGGCAAGGTTTGGGGGGATGAGGCTCGGGCCTTTAGGTGTTGCTTGTGACGTTGAGGGCTCAACCCTGAACCCGAAACTCCGAACCGAACCGAAGACCCAAGCACTAAGCCCTAAGCCCTGAGCCCTAATTGAGCCCTCAGCCCTAAGCCCTAAACCCTAAACCCAAATCCCTAAACCCTGACCCTCGGTGTTTTGTTTGGGGCTTTGGGGGGGGGTTTCAAGGGTTCCCAAAAAGCCGCCAGGAAGCAGGCGCATGGGCATCGCTCACAGTTTCAGCCTCACCGCCACGAGCAAGCATTGGGTTTGGGGTTTCGGGTTAAGGGTTTAGCTGGAAAAATACACCCGCCCAAGGAATCCCATACCATTAAGAAAATCGAAGGTTTGTTTTTCTCTTCAGCGAGCCAATAAGCAAAACAATCACACCGCAGCACCAGGCACACCTTAACTCAAGCCGCCTAACCCCCCAGGTCTTGAGGCCCTGAAACCCTAAACCCCAGGCTCTGAGGCCCTGAAACCCCAAACCGCAGGCCCTTGAGGCCCTGAACCCCTGAACCCCAGGCCCCCTAAACCCTGGACCCTGGAACCCTAAACGCCAGAAGCCTTAAAACCCTAAACCCCAGGCACTGCACCCTGAAACCTAAACCCCAGGGCCTGACCCTAAACCCCAGGCCTGAAGCCCTGCAACCCTAAATCCTGGAGCCGAAACCTCAGCCTGAAAAACCTCAGGGCCTTGAGGCCCTAAACCGCAGGGTCTGAGGCCCTGAAACCCTAAACCCCAGGCCGGAACCCTGAAACCGAAACACCAGGCCTGAAACCCTGATGCCCTAAATCCTGGAGCCTGAAACCTCAAACACGAGGCCTCCAGGCCGAAACCTGAAGCCCTGAAACCCTAAACGTCAGGCCCTGAGGCCCTAAACCGCAGGAGGCCTGAACTATTTAAAGATCAAGAAGAGCGGAGCCCCGAAAGAGCCCTAAACCCTGAACTTTAGGGTTTAGGGTTTAGGGTTTAGGGTTTAGGGTTTAGGGTTTAGGGTATAGGGTTTAGGGTTTAGGGTTTAGGGTTTAGGGTTTAGGGTTTAGGGTTTGAGGTTTAGGGTGTAGGCTAGGGTTAAGCCCAGTCCGTCAGGGTTTGCTTGCAACGCCAGCTCTAGTGCGGGGAGAGGGCTTAGGGCGTCGGGTACCCCAAATCTACAACTGGAATTATTAGTATCCCCGCGTAATAAAAGACAAAGACGCGGGAATAATGGAAATGAAAGTGACACAGCTAACTTATAAAGCGCCCTTAAATTACAATTAAATTTCCTGCATTCGGGCGCTCATTCATTTCGCAATTTCGTGCGTCTCATTCGTTCCTTACAAATTCCTTATTCATTACGCTCTCTAGACATTAATAATCTACTGTGTTCACACGCTATAAGAAAGCCCAAGTATTAGATGACAGGTTCATTCTGGTTTTCTCGCTTCATCACATCCTTCATGTCACTACCTTCATCACATAGTATTATTCCGCAAGCTCCCGTCCAACAAGCCAGATTGGTTATGTTAAAGCCTCAATGGATGGTTGATTTCTTGATTCACGGAGCCGCTACTAAAAGTGTAGATTTCCTGTCCTCGAAACCCCCGTTAACCCTGAAACCTACACCCTCAGTCCCTAAACCCTCAACCCTCAACCCTAATTAAACCCTAAACCCTAAACCCTAAAACCCTGAAACCCTAACTCCGAAGCCCTAAACCCTAAACCCTAAACCCTAAACCTCAAACCCTAAACCCTAAACCCTAAACCCTAAACCCGAAACCCTAAACCCTAAACCCTAAACCCCTACCCCAACAAGGACTTCAGACAAGAGGCATGGAGACCTCAACCATGTCGTTTCGGCCGAGGGAAAGGGGTAGACCTTGAGCCTCTACGGCTTCAAGACGCCCGAGGCCTCTCCACCCAAGTGTAGGGTTTAGGGTTTAGGGTTTAGGGTTTAGGGTTCCCTCAACCCTAAACCCTAAACCCTAAATCACAGTCACCGAGGGGAAGAGAACTCCAACTTCAAAGGAGTGGCTGCAGGGGCCTGTTGGGGGTCTTGTTTTGGGGCTTAGGGGGTTTAGAGGGTTTAAGGGTTTTAGGGTTTTAGGGTTCTAGGGGTTCAGGGTTTAGGGTTTAGGGTTTAGGGCTAGGGTTTAGCGCTTGGGGTTTCGGGTGTTTGAGACTTCCAGGGGGCAACTTAGGGTTCAGGGCTTCAGGCTTTGAGGGATGCTTTCTCTCGGGGGCTCTTCAAGGGTTCAGGGCTTTAGGTAGGGCTTCGGGGCGTACAGCAGGCCTGTTGGGCATCCCACACTCTACACCCTGAATCCAACCCTAAACCCTAAACCCTTACCCTAAACCCTACACCCTACACCCTACACCCTAAACCCTAAACCCTAAACCCTAAACCCTAAACCCTGCGGTCTGGAAAGCCTACAGGCCGTACTTTTGGCCCCACACATGGGGTCGAGACTCTCAGGGAAACTCTCAGTGATTCGGGTTCCGGTTTCCCTGAACCCTAAACCCTAAACCCTAAACCCTAAACCCTAAACCCTAAACCCTAAACCCTAAACCCTAAACCCTAAACCCTAAACCCGCAGCAGTTTTGGGGTGTAGGGGCTTTGGGTGCATCACCGTAGGCTCCCTGGGCACGGCACTGCGGAAATCCGCCGCGGCTCCGTGACGATGATCTGCGGCAGGGGCCTTGGCAGACTCAACCTTAAACCCCAAACCCTCGACCCCCCAAATACTCAAAAAAAAAGCCTTGAACCCTGAAGCCCAATCAGCCTGAACTTTAAACCCTAAACCCTTCACCTTGAACGCTAGACCCTTAACCTCGAACCTTAAAGCCCAATCAGTCGCAAACCCCAAACTCTTAAACCGCCCGAAGCTTCCAATCCCCGACGACCCCCTGAACCTGCAACCCCCCCAACAGCCACAGACTAGTAGGCCCTGCCCGGCAAACCATTTCAGTAATTCATCCCTAGCCCCCATATCCTAAACCTAACCACCCCCCCCCCCCCAACAAAAAACATAGCCAAATAAACCTAGCCCCCCCCCCCCACACACTCTGCAACTCCTCTTTGAAACCCTAAACTCCAAACCCTAAACCCTACTACCAAGAGGCTTCAGACCCAAAAAGGCATCCATGGAAATCCCGGCTCAGGCCCCGGCGCTTCGGGTGGGCCCTCCAGCGCATGCTCCAGGACATACTGCGGGACCTCAACCAGGAGCGGTGTAGAGTTAGGGTTTGTGGTTTGAGGTTTTGGGTTTGGCGTTCAGGGTTTAGGGTTGGGGTTTGAGGTTTGGGGTTTGGGGTTTGAGGTTTGAGGTCTGCGCTTCAGGGTTTAGGGTTTAGGGTCTGGAGTGAGGACTTTAGGGCTTTAGCTTGGCTTTTGAAACCCACTTGGTCCGCCCACTGTAGGGTTGAGAGAGTTCAGGGTGGAGGGGTCTCGGATTCTAGAGCATTTAACAGCAGAGTGAGTTCGGGTTTATAGATTCTAGAGTTCATAGGGATTTGGAGTTTAGTGTTCAGGATGTGTAAGGACTTGCCTTACCTATTTGTACACTTTCGCTTTGCAGGGTTTCTACTTTGTGGCTTGTGATTTTGTGAATGCGCTTTGGGGTACATGTCAAGCGCATCTAGGTATTTGGCACATAGGTTGTGTTTAACAGCCGAGACGAACTAATGAGGTGTGTCCACTTCACTTATTCCATCCGCCGAGCTCCAGCTTGAGGTTACGCTCACCGCATCGATTCCGAGACAAGCAAACCCTGAACTTCTCCCACGCCATCTTTGCACAAGACACACGAAGGCCCAGTACGCACTTGAATGGAACATGTTGGATTGTAGCTCTCACATGTATGTTAAAACCCTAAACCCTAAACCCTAAACTCTAAGCCCTAAACCCTAAACCCAAAACCCTAAGCCCTAAACCCTAAACCCAAACCCTAAACCCTAAACCCTAAGCCCGACTCCCCACCGCAAACACGAGATGCCTGCGTGGTCTTGCCGCTGCCCGTCGCGCCGCTGACCACAACCTCGGAGACTCCAAGCCCCCCAAACCAAAGCCCCAAAGCCCCAAAGCCCCCAAAGCCCCCAAACCCTGCAAACCCCGACTCCCACCCTAACCCCTAAGCCCCTAAGCCCTTGACCATTGAACCCCTAAACCCCTAAACCCCTAAGCCCCCTAAGCCCCCTAAGCCCCCTAAACCCCCTAAACCCCTACACCCCTTAACCAAGTCCCCCTTGACCTCGGATTCTGGGTTAGGCAGGTTTTGGGAGAAACTAGGGGAGCCGAGTTTCAGAGCGATTCCTGAAAACACATCTTCATATATTATGTGTGTATATATATATATGTGTACTGCAACTGTCGAGTTGAGAAACTCGCCCAAAACCCGACCCTGACCCCGATGGTCCTCAAAGCACTGCGGCACTTCCGAAGCTCTAAAGGAACTGTAGGGTTTAGGGTTTAGGGTTTAGGGTTTAGGGTTTAGGGTTTAGGGTTTAGGGTTTAGGGTTTAGGGTTTAGGGTTTAGGGTTTAGGGTTTAGGGTTTAGGGTTTAGGGCGGTTTAGGGCGGTTTAGGGTAGTTTAGGGTAGTTTAGGGTAGTTTAGGGTAGTTTAGGGTAGTTTAGGGTAGTTTAGGGTAGTTTAGGGTTTCGGGTTTCGGGCTTAGGGCTTAGCATTTTGGGCTAGGGTTTAGGATTTAGGGGTACAGAGAAAAACCCACAAGCAAGGACATCAAAGTCCTATACTGCCTCTGTGACCCTCCAACCGCCAGGGCCCCCGACGACTGGCTGATTGCTGACCTCGGCGCCAGACGCAAGCATCAGTTTTCGACCATTTGCTGAAGAACCCCCGAAAACATGAAAAAAAAAACACAAGTCCCTAGATTACCCTTATGAGGAAGAATCTTGTTTAATTTTTGTGGGGTGGTTCTTAAGCAAATGGTAGTTTTGGAGGTTTAGTGGGTCTGGGGGGCTTATGGGCTTGGTTGGCTTAGGGCTTAGGACGGTTTAGGGAGGCTCCCTAAACCCTAAACCCTAAACCCTAAACCCTAAACCCTAAACCCTAAACCCTAAACCCTAAACCCTAAACCCTACTGTAGGAGTGTGTACGGAGCACCCCTGGGGCTGCACGCCGCCCGCAGGAACTGCTCCCGGAACTCGGCCACGGGCAGGCGCTGCCGCACCTGCTGAAGCCTGGGGCCCGAGATTTCTGTTCGTGAGGGTTTAGGGTTTAGGGTTTAGGGTTTAGGGTTTAGGGTTTAGGGTTTAGGGTTTAGGGTTTAGGATTAGGGTTTAGGGTTTAGGGTTTAGGGTTTAGGGTTTGGGGTTTGGGGTTTGGGGTTTGGGGTTTGGGGTTTGGGGTTTGGGGTTTGGGGCTTGGGGTTTGGGGTTTGGGGTTTGGGGCTTGGGGCTTGGGGCTTGGGGCTTGGGGTTGGGATTTAGGGTGTAGGACTTAGGGCTTGGGTGCAAAAAACCCTTAAACCCTGCAATCCTTGAACCCTGAATCCTTAAACCCTCCGTCTGAACAAACCCCACATACTAAACCTCCCCCAAGACCCCCTAAACCCTAAACCCTAGACTCCTGAACACTAAACCCTTAAACCCTGCACACTGAAACCACACACGAACCCTCCAGGGATATAAGAGGGCTTGGAGGGGTTCAAAGGGTTTTGTTCAGGGCTTAGGAGGCATAAGGGCCGAGCTTGAAGGGTTTAGGGTTTAGGGTTTAGGGTTTAGGGTTTAGGGTTTAGGGTTTAGGGTTTAAGGTTTAGGTTTTAGGGATATACGGGTTTGGGGGTTTAAATGGTTTAGGGGGCTGAGATTGTGCAGTTAAGGGGTACAGGTTGGAGGGCTTTGGAGGGGCCTTTAGGAGTGGGAGTGTAGATGGGCTTCAGGTTTTGGAGGGCTTAGAGGCTTTAGGGGCTTTCAGCTTAAGGCTAAGCCCTAAACCCTAAACCCTAAACCCTAAACCCTTTAAACCCTAAACCCTAAACCCTAAACCCTAAACCCTAAACCCTAAACCCTAAACCCTAAACCTCTCACAGAGCAGAGCTGGGGCGGGAGCTCGTCGAATTCTGGATCCTTCGCCAAAGAGGTCTGGCGATCTTCGTAGCTTCTGCGCAGCCTGCGCGAGGGAACATATGGGGGTTTCCGAAATACGGGGGCACCCTTGGGGATTCTATTCAGTTTGGGGTATATACTGAACTTAAGCAGAGACATTGGTAAGGCAGTAAGAAAGGCATGCGAAAACCTTCCACATCTCTATGAGTTCAGGGAAGATCCGGCACGTTGAGCTCATCTGAGGTCCCAAAGACCGAGAACCCAGAAAGCCACCCAAACTTTAACCGTAAAAACTGGAAACCCTCAACCTGAAACCCTAAATCCCTGAACCCTATAAACCCCCAAACCCTTAAACCCTTATATCCCTAAACCCTGAACCCTAAACCCTAAACCCTAAGCCCCTGAAAACCCTAAACACCAAACCCTTAAATCCCTCAACGCCTCGCGGCGGCGTCGCCACTCATCTCCTGCAAGGCAAGCTCATCTTCGCCTCTCGGATCAACGGCGTTTTGCTTTTTTCCTTTTTAAGGCTTCGCGGGGATTTCAGGGTTTAGGGTTTGGGGTTTAGGGTTTTGGAGTTTAAGGTTTTGGGTTAGGGTTTAGGGATGAGGGAGTTTAGGGTTTATGGTTTAGCATGCAGTGATCTCAGGGTTTCGGGCTTTGGACCACCAAAGGCTTTCTAGCAGCACCAGCACGACAGTCTACAAGCCCCCACAAGCCCCCAGACCATTCAAACCCTGAACCCCCCAAAATCCCCCCAGCAGCCTAAGAGTACACCGCATGCCCTTACCCCAGAAAAAAGAGAGCTAGGGATACCTAGAAGCGCCCCACATTCACGAAAGGAGATGGAGCTACCCCAAAAACCCAAACCCCTAAACACCCAACCCGAAACCCTAAACCCTAAACCCTAAAACCCTAAAACCCCAAACCCCAAAATCCATTAGCTATCAAGCCAGCTCCCTAAGATACGCGAGATCGTCGCATGCCCTTTGAGGCCTTGGCCCAACTGCGACTTAGGGTTCAGGATAACCTTACCCCCAGCCATGGAAGCCCTACGTTCAGAACTATTGAACTTAAAACCCTTTCTAAGCATCTCCTGATCCTAAACCCTAAACCCGAAACCCTAAACCCTAAACCCTAAACACTAAACCCTACACCCCAGACCCTGAACCCTCCAACTCCTACCTAAAGAAGTCCTTCAACCTCAAGTCGCTGACGAGAAAACCTACTATTTGCTTAAGAACACCTCTTTTGGTGTTTAGGGTTTAGGGTTTGGGGTTTAGGGTTTAGGGTTTAGGGTGTAGGGTTTAGGGTTTAGGGTTTAGGGATTGAGTTGCCTTTCTTGCCCTTGCAAGGAAGAAAGTTCTAAGTCATTGTGGGGTTCAAATAGTAGAACAAGCTTCAAAAACACAACTACCTTTCTTGCCCTTATGAGAAAGAAAACTTTATTTGCTTCGTATATCTGCCTTTCTTGCCCTTACAAGGAAGAATATTCCATTTTGTTGTGGGGCTCCGAAGCGAATAGTAGAAACAAGCTTCAAAAATCTAACTTTCTGCATAACGACGGAATAAACGCATGATTTCGAATACTTACCTTTCTTGCCCTTTTTAAGGAAGAATATTCTATACCCTAAACCCGAAACCCTAAACCCTTGTGGGGTCCTTATGCGAAGAGCAGAAACCAGCTTGCAGCCTGCCATGCGCCCGGAGCCGGTCTGGCTGCTCTCGGTGTGCCCTGGCCAGCTGATGGGTTTAGGGTTTAGGGTTTGGGGTTCAGGGTTTAGGGTTTAGGATTTAGGGTTTAGGGTTTGGGGTTTGGGGTTTGGGGTTTGGGGTTTAGGGTTTAGTGTTGAAGCCCTTAAAGCCCTTCAAACCCCCATATCCCTGAAACCCTAAACCCAGCAAGCCGACACCCTTCTATAAATCCCTAAGCCTGAACGCCAACAACCCTGAACGCCCGAAACCCTGAACGCCCTAAACCCCAAACCCCAAACCCTAAAACCCAAGCCCCAAACCCCAAACCCTAAAGCCCAAACCCTAAAACCCAAGCCCCAAACCCCAAACCCTAAACCCTAAACCCTACACTTAAAACCCCCCAACAATGCGAAAGAGCCGGAGCCTAGGCTAAGGTTGGCCGCCAGCGCCGTGTGCCTGACCCGCGGGTCGGACTTCAGAGTTTAGGGTTCGGGGTTTGGGGTTTGGGGTTTGGGGTTCGGGGTTCGGGGTTTAGGGTTTAGGGTTTGGGGTTTGGGGTTTGGGGTTTGGGGTGTGGGGTTTGGGGTTTGGGTTTGGGGTTTTAGGGCTTGGGGCCTGGGGTTTTAGGGCTTGGGGTTTAGGGGTGAGGGCTTGGCTTGGGGTTAAGACCATCCAAGTGGATTTTGGATGTCATGCTTCACGGTGGGCTTTAAAACATAAAACCTTCAACCCTAGACCCTGAACCCTTTAAACCCTTTTAACGCTAAACCCTCAACCCTAAAGTCTTAACCCTAAACCCTAAACCCTGAACCTTAAGCCCTACACCCTTTAAACCCTAAACCCTGAACTCTTAACCCTGTAAACATTAACTCTTGACCCTATAAACCCTAAGCCCCAAACCCTCAAAACCCTGAACCCTAAACCCGTTCCTTTATAGACCCTAAGCCCTTAACCTTTCCAACCCTAAACCCTAATCCCTCTAACCCTGAACCCTTTAAACCCTAAACGCTGCACCATAAACCCTAAGCCCTAGGCCCTAAACCCTAAACCTTATAAAGGCCGGTGGCCTCTTTATCTGTTACCCTTAGACGTACCCCAAGTATATGCCCTATAAAGCAGAAACCCTACTTAAAGAGACCGCCAACCCACATAACCTAAACCCTAAACCCTTCAAGCCCTAGACCCTTTAAAGCCTGAACAACCCCAAGCCCTAAACCCTAAACCCTAAACCCTTTAAACCCTAAAGCCTAAACCCTTTAAACCCTTCAAACCCTTTAAACCCTTCCAACCCTTCAAACCCTTTAAACCCTTTAAACCCTTTAAACCCTTTAAACCCTTTAAACCCTTTAACCCCTTAAACCCTTCAAACCCTTCAAACCCTTCAAACCCTTCAAACCCTTCAAACCCTTCAAACCCTTCAAACCCTTCAAACCCTTCAAACCCTTCAAACCCTTTAAACCCTTTAAACCCTTTAAACCCCTTAAACCCTTTAAACCCTTTAAACCCTTTAAACCCTTTAAACCCTTTAAACCCTTTAAACCCTTTAAACACTTTAACCCCTTTAAACCCTTTAAACCCTTTAAACCCTTTAAACCCTTTAAACCCTTTAAACCCTTTAAACCCTTTAAACCCCTCTAAACCCTAAACCCTAAACCCTAAACCCTAAACCCTAAACCCTAAACCCTAACCCTAAACCCTGCAGGTGGGCCCATCCGGGCCGCCCACTTGGTGCGAAGCAGCCGCTCCAGGAAGACAATCTTGTCTCTGACCAGGTTCTTCTTCCTTTCCTGCGTTTAGGGTTTAGGGTTTAGGGTTTAGGGTTTAGGGTTTAGGGTTTAGGGTTTGGGGTTTTGGGTTTCAGGGTTTCTGGGTTTCTGGGTTTCAGGGTTTCAGGGTTTCTGGGTTTCAGGGTTTCAGGGTTTCTGGGTTTCAGGGTTTCAGGGTTTCAGGGTTTCAGGGTTTCTGGGTTTCAGGGTTTCAGGGTTTCAGGGTTTCAGAGTTTTAGGGTCTAGAATATTTGGGAAGGTCGGAAGCGAACCAGTTCAGCTGCCAGGAAGATCTTTGCAGTCGCGGAAACAAGGCGCGGCTCAGGATTTGCGGGGCCGGGAGCAGAAAGCGTTAAACCCTAAACCCTAAACCCTCAACCCTCAACCCTAAACCCTAAACCCTAAACTCACCTCAAGTTCTCTATGTACAGTCAATGAATCAATAACGTCAACTTTGCCGATGCAACCGTGGGTCCGACAATTTTTGTCGAGACCCTTTCTTCTTAGACCTGACTTCAAAGCATGGCGACAAAGGGACCTCTAACACCCAAAAACCTGCACCCTGAACCCTGAACCCTGAACCCTGAACCCTAAACCCTAAACCCTAAACCCTAAACCCGAGTCATCCCTTAAGTCCAAAGTCTTGAAAACCGAAGCCCCATTCACCAGCAGCTCGGTCCCGCATGGTATCGAGGTTCTTTTGCTCCCACTCCTGTCATGGTGCGGCTTCGTGTCGAGGGTTTGGGAGGTTTAGGGTTTAGGGTTTAGGGTTTAGGGTTTAGGGTTTAGGGTTTAGGGTGTAGGGTGTAGGGTGTAGGGTGTAGGGTGTAGGGTTCAGGATTCAGGGTTTAGGGGTTAGGGTTAGGGTTCAGGGCTTAGGGTTCTAGGGGTTTAGGGGTTTAGGGCTTAGAGTTCAAGGCTTCGGGTTCGGGCGTTGAGGGGTTCGCGTTTTTTATTCGTTGTGGCGGCCGCCGAGGCCGCACCGCGGGCCTGTCGGGTCGGGCAAAAAAAAACAAATCCTCCCCCCTCACTTTACTATACTCCCCTTAGAACCTTAATAAGACTAACATTTCTAGTATCCTCTTGGGTTTTAAATAAACAAAAATATTTTAAAAAAAAATAAAACTAAAAACTCCCAAGGTGGTTTTATTTCACATGCGGGGGCCGGGTGTAGGGCTCAGGCTGTAGGGTTCGGGTGACTGTCTGACTGCGGGTAAACGGTTAGACTGTAGGATCGAGATGTATCCGGCCTGCTGCAGAGCAGTGGCCTGGGCGCTGCCGCCTAGTGCAAGCTTGACGCATCTGGTCGCCCCATCCTCAGTGCTCTTCACCCGAAAGGCGGCGCCCTGGCCGCCCTTGGCAGGCAGCTGACCACCATATAGCGGCCATTGGCAGCCTCTTTGGGCGTGTGTTTTGACAGAACTTCTGGTCCTGAATGGACCTGAAGCATGTCAGACGAATCTCCTAATCATGTGCTAAAGGGCAAGATTGCCAGGGGCTTAGGGATAAGGTTTCGGGTTTACGGTTTAGGGATTGAGGGATTCGGGTTTAGGATTCAGGGTTTAGGGTTTAAGGGTTGCAGTTGAAGATTGGGGCGCGGTTTGGAGACCCTTTATGCCCCAAACCCTAAACCCTAAACCCCTAGAACCCTAAGCCCTAAACTTTAGGGGCCTTTGGGGGTTGAGGGTTTAGGGGGCTAAGGATTTCTTGGTAGCCCAGCAACCATATCATGATAAGGGCACCCCTTTGGGTTGGTTGTACCCTAAACCCTAAACCCTAAACCCTAAACCCTAAACCCTAAACCCTAAACCCTATAAAGGAACCCATAACCAAAAAAAGGATAAAGGGCACTACTGGGCTACCAAGATTTAGGGTTTGGGTTTGCGCATGAACTCGCAGTTCCTACGCAAAGCGAGTCGGGACTCAGGGTTCTGGTCTTAGGAGTTAGGGTTCCGGGGTCAGGGTTCAGGGTTTAGGGTTTAGGGTTTAGGGTTTAGGGTTTAGGGTTTAGGGTTCAGGGTTCAGGGTTCAGGGTTCAGGGTTCAGGGTTCAGGGTTCAGGGTTCAGGGTTCAGGGTTTAGGGTTTAGGGTTAGCAGCCAGCCTAAATAACCCAAACCCTAGCACCCCGAATGCTAAAAGCCCCCACAAAAAAACAACCCGACACCCGAAACCCTAGACCCCGAAGCCCCCTAAACGCTAAACCCCCACCCCCTAAAACCCAAAACCCATAGAACCCATAGAACCCATAGAACCCTAGAACCCTAGAACCCTAGAACCCTGGAACCCTAGAACCCTAGAACCCTAGAACCCAACCCGGAACCCTGAACCCTAAACCCCAAAGTCGGCCACTTGGAGGTCCCACACAAACAAAACCCAAACCCCCAAGCCCTAAACCCTAACCCTAAACCCTAAACCCGAAACCCTGAACCCCGAGAACCCTAAAACCCTAAACCCCCTAAACCCCCTAAACCCCCTAAACCCCCTAAACCCCCTAAACCCCCTAACCTGTGTTTAACCCTAAACCCTATAACCCTATAACCCCATAACCCCAGAACCCTATAACCCCATAACCCTAAAACCCTATAACCCTATAACCCTATAACCCCATAACCCCAGAACCCTATAACCCCATAACCCTAAAACCCTATAACCCCATAGCCCCATAACAACATAACCCTATAACCCCATAACCCTAAAACCCTAAACCCTAAACCCTATAACCCTATAACCCTATAACCCTAAGCTTTTCAGCCTGCCACCGCTGCCGGTAGGCCGGAGGCAGGCCGCGCTGGAGCCCTGGCCGGTCAGACTCCTCGGACGGTGGCGGGAGCTAGGGTTTGGGGTTTAGGGTTTATAGGGTTTATAGGGTTTATAGGGTTTATGGGGTTTATAGGGTTTATAGGGTTTATAGGGTTTATAGGGCTTATAGGGTTTATAGGGTTTATAGGGTTTATAGGGTTTATAGGGGGTATAGGGTTTATAGGGTTTATAGGGTTTAGGGTTAAGGTTTAGGGTTTAGGGCAACCCCTAAACCCTAAACCCTAAACCCTAAACCCTAAACCCCAAACCCTAAACCCTAAACCGGAGGGTTTGGAGTTTAGGGGTCGAAGAGTTGGCTGCTCAGGGCGGAGGGTTGACAGTTTGGGCTGAACGGGGCTTCAGGCTCTCGGGCTCACGGCTCAGGGAGGGATTTAGGGTTTAGGGTTTAGGGTTTAATTAGGGTTTAGGGTTTAGGGTTTAGGGTTTAGGGTTTAGGGTTTAGGGTTTAGGGTTTAGGGTTTAGGGTTAGGGTTTAGGAAGTAGGGTAATTGCTTAAGAGTCTTTTGGGGAACTAGTAGGCTAAGGGAGGGGATGTGGCATCTTCTTTGCTTTTATCTTGGGGCTCAGAGTTTCGGTAGCCACGCGCACCTGAAACTCCCTGAACGTGACCCCATACCCCCAAGAGCAACATTTCAAAATCCCATCCCTGAACCTCCTAAACCCTACACCCTGAACCCTAGACCCTAAACCCCAAACTCCTGAACCCTACGAACCCCCTAAACCTTAAACCCCTAAACCCTAAACCCCTAAACCCCAAACCTCTAAACCCCTCAACCCCAAGTCCTAAACCCCAAACCCCTTCCCCTCCTCGGAGAGCTTCATCAGCGCCAAGGTGGCAGCCAGGTGCTCTGCCTCCTTGGCATTCTCGCAGGGCTCCTCGCAGTTGAGGGGTGTTCGGGTTTAGGGGGTTTAGGGAGCTTAGGGGGTTTTAGGGGGTTTAGGGGTTTTAGGGGGTTTTAGGGGCTTTAGGGGGTTTCAGGGGATTTTGGGGGGTTTTAGGGGTTTTTAGGGGAAACAGAAGAGTCTAGGGGTTTAGGGGTCTCGGGCGAATGGATCCTCACCTTTCGTGAGAAATCTGCCTCAGAGGGCTTGGACATAAGGCTGCAAAGCGGAAACTGCAGCGAGAAGCAGGGTTTAGGGTCCAACATGTTAACATGCACTGCAATCGGAATATCGATGTATTTGGAGTGGGGGGGAGCACACACACATATACAAAAAAACCAAGAGAGCAAGAAAGAGAGAGAGAGAGGGAGAGAAAGAAAGAGAAAGAGAGAGACAGAGAGAGAGACCCGAAAAGAACTGCAAGAACCCTGAACCGTAGTAAACCCTAAACCCTGAACCCTAAACCCTAGACCGTAAACACCAAACCCTAAACCCTAAACCCTGAACCCTAAACCCCAAACGACTCCTCGGGGTCGAACCGCCGCCGCCTCCCCCGAGGCAGCTGCACGGCCAGGCGGGCGCGAAACAGGCGGCCGCCTGCTCACCAGGGGCTTCTTGGGGGGGAAGGGTTTAGGGTTTAGGGTTTAGGGTTTAGGGTTTCGGGTTTCGGGTTTCGGGTTTCGGGTTTGGGGTTTGGGGTTTGGGGTTAGTTGGAATGGGTATTTCGGTAGCTTTCATCGGACCTTGCAAGGATGCTAAGGGGCCAAGGGTTTAGGGTTTAGGGTTTAGGGTTTAGGGTTTAGGGTTTAGGGTTTAGGGTTTAGGGTTTAGGGTTTAGGGTTTAGGCTTTAGGGTTCAGGGTTCAGGGTTCAGGGTTTCGGGCAGCTTTGGGGGCCTTGAGACCTAAAGTCTGAAGCCTACAGTCAGGGTTTAAGGGTGAGGGGTTGCGAGATGAGGGGTTTAGGGTTTAGGGTTTCTAGGGTCTAGTGTACACTTCTCTGCTGTGGTTGGGGGTGCATGTGCAGGGTAGGAAATGTCAAGCTGTTGGGTGGAGGCCGCAAGATTCCGGACGATTCTGAAGGTGAGCAGTGCAAGCCTAAACCCTAAATCCTAAACAATAAACCCTACACCCTAAACCCTAAACCCTAAAAGGGGCCGACAGCAAGCCAGTGAGACTCTGCGAGAGTCTGCTATTCCGAAGGCTTATGCAGCCATCGGCTGCTAGAAGGACCGTGTCCTGCTATGTTAGGGGGTAGGGTTTGGGGTTTAAGGTTTTGGGTTTGAGGTTTAGGGTTTCGGGTTACTTGAGGCAAGGCATCTGCCCGGCATGCTTCTACGTTAGGGATTGAGAACAAAATTGACATGCTACTCAGCGCACGCTAGAATCGACTGAGCGCATGGCCGCATGGGATCTTGTGGTATTTACCACATGCGCCGGAGTGCTTGCCGCCCCAGTACCTCGACTCATTTGTTGGCGAGGATTTGCGTGTAAAAGGTCATATCCCCATGAAACGAAAAACGAACTGTTTTGCAGGCAGTAGACTGGTTTGGATACACGGGGGGGGGGAGAGAGAGGCCGAACATGCAAAGGCAAGTGGGGCCGGCACATGCGCCTAAAAATCGAACCTTACTCAACCCTCACCCGAGCCGAAACACCAAGAAACGCCCAAAATCGCAAAACGCCACTCAGATGCTTCTTCTTCACGAAGTCCTCCAAGGCCTCCATCGTGCTGTGCCGTGGGGTGGAGTTTGGGCGGGTGGGGTTTTGGGGGATGAGGGTTTTGGGTGTAGGGCTTGGGGTTGAAGAGCCTAAGGTCACAGGAGCCCCCACCCACCCTAAACCCCTAAACCCCTAAACCCCTAAACCCCTAAACCCCTAAACCCCTAAACCCCTAATTAAACCCCTAATTAAACCCCTAAACCCCTAATTAAACCCCTAAACCCCCCTAAACCCCCCTAAACCCCCCTAAACCCCCCTAAACCCCCCTAAACCCCCCTAAACCCCCCTAAACCCCCCTAAACCCCCCTAAACCCGCCTAAACCCGCCTAAACCCGCCTAAACCCGCCTAAACCCGCCTAAACCCGCCTAAACCCGCCTAAACCCGCCTAAACCCCCCTAAACCCCCCTAAACCCCCCTAAACCCCCCTAAACACCCCTAAACCCCCCTAAACCCCCCAAAACCCCCCTAAACCCCCCCAAACCCCAAACTCCCCTAAACGCCCCTAAACGCCCCAAACCCCCCCCTAAACCCCCCTAAACCCCCCTAAACCTCCTAAACCTCCTAA
>CAJNDS010001235.1:0-27278 GCA_905221605.1 Symbiodinium natans | reverse complement strand
CGCCAGGACTCCTCGCCCTGGACCCCGCCAGCAATCTTTAAATTAGGGTTTATAGGAATTGTATAGGGTTCGGGGGTCGGAAAAAACCCCGACTAAAGCGGTTGCGAGAGCAGCCCCTCCGAAAAGGTTGAGAGAGCTGCTCTTGCAACCTTTTTAAAAGGGGTTTTAGAACTTGCCTTAATAGAAATTGTATAGGGTTCAGGTCCCAATAAGTTTTGACCGAAAGTTTTGACCGAAAGTTTTGACCGAAAGTTTTGTTTTTTGAAACTATGTTTTTAGTTTTGGAAGGGGTTCGCCAAGAAAATACAAATCGACACCACCGTTTCCGGGGGGCGCTGCCCCCCGAGCCCCCCGCCAGGACTCCTCGCCCTGGACCCCGCCAGCAATCTTTAAATTAGGGTTTATAGGAATTGTATAGGGTTCGGGGGTCGGAAAAAACCCCGACTAAAACGGTTGCGAGAGCAGCCCGGGTTCAGGTCCCAATAAGTTTTGACCGAAAGTTTTGACCGAAAGTTTTGACCGAAAGTTTTGTTTTTTTGAAACTATGTTTTTAGTTTTGGAAGGGGGTCGCCAAGAAAATACAAATCGACACCACCGTTTCCGGAGCCCCCCGCCAGGACTCCTCGCCCTGGACCCCGCCAGCAATCTTTAAATTAGGGTTTAGAGGAATTGTATAGGGTTCGGGGGTCGGAAAAAACCCCGACTAAAACGGTTGCGAGAGCAGCCCCTCCGAAAAGGTTGAGAGAGCTGCTCTTGCAACCTTTTTAAAAGGGGTTTTAGAACTTGCCTTAATAGAAATTGTATAGGGTTCAGGTCCCAATAAGTTTTGACCTTAAGTTTTGACCGAAAGTTTTGACCGAAAGTTTTGTTTTTTGAAACTATGTTTTTAGTTTTGGAAGGGGGTCGCCAAGAAAATACAAATCGACACCACCGTTTCCGGGGGGCGCTGCCCCCCGAGCCCCCCGCCAGGACTCCTCGCCCTGGACCCCGCCAGCAATCTTTAAATTAGGGTTTATAGGAATTGTATAGGGTTCGGGGGTCGGAAAAAACCCCGACTAAAACGGTTGCGAGAGCAGCCCCTCCGAAAAGGTTGAGAGAGCTGCTCTTGCAACCTTTTTAAAAGGGGTTTTAGAACTTGCCTTAATAGAAATTGTATAGGGTTCAGGTCCCAATAAGTTTTGACCGAAAGTTTTGACCGAAAGTTTTGACCGAAAGTTTTGTTTTTTGAAACTATGTTTTTAGTTTTGGAAGGGGGTCGCCAAGAAAATACAAATCGACACCACCGTTTCCGGGGGGCGCTGCCCCCCGAGCCCCCCGCCAGGACTCCTCGCCCTGGACCCCGCCAGCAATCTTTAAATTAGGGTTTATAGGAATTGTATAGGGTTCGGGGGTCGGAAAAAACCCCGACTAAAACGGTTGCGAGAGCAGCCCCTCCGAAAAGGTTGAGAGAGCTGCTCTTGCAACCTTTTTAAAAGGGGTTTTAGAACTTGCCTTAATAGAAATTGTATAGGGTTCAGGTCCCAATAAGTTTTGACCGAAAGTTTTGACCGAAAAGTTTTGACCGAAAGTTTTGTTTTTTGAAACTATGTTTTTAGTTTTGGAAGGGGGTCGCCAAGAAAATACAAATCGACACCACCGTTTCCGGGGGGCGCTGCCCCCCGAGCCCCCCGCCAGGACTCCTCGCCCTGGACCCCGCCAGCAATCTTTAAATTAGGGTTTATAGGAATTGTATAGGCCTCCGAAAAGGTTGAGAGAGCTGCTCTTGCAACCTTTTTAAAAGGGGTTTTAGAACTTGCCTTAATAGAAATTGTATAGGGTTCAGGTCCCAATAAGTTTTGACCGAAAGTTTTGACCGAAAGTTTTGACCGAAAGTTTTGTTTTTTGAAACTATGTTTTTAGTTTTGGAAGGGGGTCGCCAAGAAAATACAAATCGACACCACCGTTTCCGGGGGGCTGCCCCCCGAGCCCCCCGCCAGGACTCCTCGCCCTGGACCCCGCCAGCAATCTTTAAATTAGGGTTTATAGGAATTGTATAGGGTTCGGGGGTCGGAAAAAACCCCGACTAAAGCGGTTGCGAGAGCAGCCCCTCCGAAAAGGTTGAGAGAGCTGCTCTTGCAACCTTTTTAAAAGGGGTTTTAGAACTTGCCTTAATAGAAATTGTATAGGGTTCAGGTCCCAATAAGTTTTGACCGAAAGTTTTGACCGAAAGTTTTGACCGAAAGTTTTGTTTTTTGAAACTATGTTTTTAGTTTTGGAAGGGGGTCGCCAAGAAAATACAAATCGACACCACCGTTTCCGGGGGGCGCTGCCCCCCGAGCCCCCCGCCAGGACTCCTCGCCCTGGACCCCGCCAGCAATCTTTAAATTAGGGTTTATAGGAATTGTATAGGGTTCGGGGGTCGGAAAAAACCCCGACTAAAACGGTTGCGAGAGCAGCCCCTCCGAAAAGGTTGAGATAGCTGCTCTTGCAACCTTTTTAAAAGGGGTTTTAGAACTTGCCTTAATAGAAATTGTATAGGGTTTTTCAAGGTCCCAAGAATTTTTGACGCGAAAGTTTTGCCGAAGTTTTGACCGACAGTTTTGACCGAAAGTTTTGACCGAAAGTTTTGTTTTTTGGAACTATGTTTTAGTTTTGGAAGGGGGTCACCAAGAAAATACAAATCGACGCCACCGTTTCCGGGGGGGGCTGCCCCCCCAGCCCCCCCCCCGGACTCCTCGCCCTGGACCCCCGCCCATCACAATCTTTAAATTAGGGTTTATAGGAATTGTATAGGGTTCGGGGGTCGGAAAAAACCCCGACTAAAACGGTTGCGAGAGCAGCCCCTCCGAAAAGGTTGAGAGAGCTGCTCTTGCAACCTTTTTAAAAGGGGTTTTAGAACTTGCCTTCATAGAAATTGTATAGGGTTCAGGTCCCAATAAGTTTTGACCGAAAGTTTTGACCGAAAGTTTTGACCGAAAGTTTTGTTTTTTGAAACTATGTTTTTAGTTTTGGAAGGGGGTCGCCAAGAAAATACAAATCGACACCACCGTTTCCGGGGGGCGCTGCCCCCCGAGCCCCCCGCCAGGACTCCTCGCCCTGGACCCCGCCAGCAATCTTTAAATTAGGGTTTATAGGAATTGTATAGGGTTCGGGGGTCGGAAAAAACCCCGACTAAAACGGTTGCGAGAGCAGCCCCTCCGAAAAGGTTGAGAGAGCTGCTCTTGCAACCTTTTTAAAAGGGGTTTTAGAACTTGCCTTAATAGAAATTGTATAGGGCGACATCCGAAAACGCGAAGCAGAACTCCAAAGATCAACCTTGAACTCGGATGACTTAAGTTCTTGAACGGCTTTCGAATGTTCAATTTGCGTGCACGTATGCTCCTGCATTGTTGAAGCTGGGAAGTAAGGATTGAGACGACTTGGTTGATGAGTATGCAGCATGTGTAGCTTTCACATTTGCAAGATGCAACTCGAGGCCGTCGCTTTCAACAAGCTTCCAATCCGACGACACTGCCGCCCAGCACTTTGTTTCTCGCCAATTTTTGCCTCTATGTGCACGACAATACAGAGAAGTGCCTGAGATTGTCCCTCTTGGCTTTTTGGCGGGGCAGGGCACTCCTCTACATGAGCGGCCTTTTGCAGTGGCCTGTTTTGGGGGTGGACCTGTCATGACCTCGCCGTCGGAAAGAGAAAAGGGAGCGAGTGCATAATGCAATGAAGGTTAACAGCACGATTGCGTGTCGGTGAGAGAGGGAACCGGCACATGGCATGGACCTCGTCGTTTGGGTTCGAGCTCTACCTCGTGAAGCGAGGGAGCCCCGGCACACCACAGGTGCAGGTGCCTGATGCCTCTAAGCCTCTACGTATTTGTATTCTAAGCATGCTGAGCCTGCATCAATCTGCATCAGCATGTGGCATATGGCATGAACCCGAGTCGACTTGCGCCCATCGTATCGGCTGACAGGTTCCACGTACATGCTCTTTTGGGCCTTGCTGATCCCGCTTGAGGCCCTCGCCGTTTACCAAGCCACTTACGAGGCAAGTGCCGTGACATGCCATGAGAGTAGCTGCTACAAATGCTTAGCTTTCTTACTCTCTGCTACTCAGTGCTACTCTCCACAGCTGGAGCTGATGAGTTCTGTGTGGTGGTTGAGGCAGCGCTGCTGCACAGTGATGATGCCGGCTACGCCCAGTCCATCAGCATCTCAGGTGCTCAAGGGTGCTTGCGGCACTTGGGTAGCTGTATGTAGCAGTCCCTTAAGTTTTTCAGGACGCGAGCGGTTAGCAGCCCTTTCTTCTCAGGTGATGCGCTGGTGGTCGGTGCCCCTGCAGAAGGTCCAGGCGCAGCCTACGCCTACTCTCTGACCTCCTGCCGTGCTTGGCGGACAAATTGGGCCTCGGCCGGGCTTTGGCTTTGGGTTTGGCCTTTCGGAGAATAAAGATCCGGCCATAGAGCCAGGAGTGGAGGTAGTTGGCATCTGGACGCGCGGCTTGTTCCCTCAGATGCTGCTGCTTGGGCGGCAGACATGCATCACAAGAACTGTGATCCGCGCGACCGCCTTGCTCTCCTTCTCTCACCATGTCTCCTTTCTTCCCCTCTTGAGGCCATGGGCGACCGCTTCGGCAGCTCTCTCAAGCTGGCAGGTCGGGTCCGGTAGGACACGCGCAGGCTGCACCCGAGCCCCAGCTGGAGGCCCCAAAAGCAGAAAAGCAGGTGACTTCCTCATCGTGGGTGCCAGTGGCCACGATGTCAATGCGCTGGCAGACACGGGGCCAGCCAGGGATGCCTTGAGATCAATGGGTGTCAGTGCGGGTGCCGCACATGTGCCAGGTCTGCATACATCTTCACCAGAAGCTCTGGCTGGCAACAGAAGGCACCGGGAATACAGGAATACGAATAGCTCTGTTTGTGAGAACTTGCTTTGGACAGGCCAAGCTGGCGGCCAACGACACCATGGCTGGAGACCGATTCGGCGTTGCCGTGGCCATCACCGAGGCACTTCCGAGGGACCTCGCGCAAGGTTGTGGGGCAGTGTGTGGCAGTCACGAAAGCTAGCTCTGTGGAGCTGGCGGGAGTTGTCGTTTACCCATGCACTGGTATTCACCTTGTTAAGAAGCTTCCAGGGAAAAAAAGGGTTCCACACCTTAACAGGTCCGAAACCCAAGACTTAAGGTGGGGGTTGGGGGGGGGGGGGGCCCCCCCCCCCCCCCCTCACCTCACCATGAAGCATTTTCGAAGGATAAGCCCCCCCCCCCCTCCTTTAAGGTGGTTGCGTGTGGGATAAGGTAGGGGGGGGGGCCTTTGCAGAGGTCGTACTGAACAGAGCGTCCCTGTACCTAAACTTCGTTTGCGACACGGGGTTCCAGCGGGGGAAGCAAGGGGGCTGAAGGAGTTTAGGGCTTCAGATTTCGAGTTTAGGGGTCTTCGATCTTACCTGACTAACCGGTTGAGTCTCTACATGGACTCAATCGTGCTTGTTAACAGCTGCTCAAACATGCATTCGAGACTGAAGCTGCAGCTTGGAGCAGCGATACCCATTCTGCATGTGCACGCCATCAAACTCGGGGGAGCCGTGTGCTTTGGGGGAAGTAGACTCTGGTACACGCAGCGCCGCACAAGGGGCAGGATAGTGATGGTCAGTGCAGGGACATGATAGTTGCGGCTCCAAGTCCTGCCGACTCGCTGCATGCCACCCCCCTGCGGTGACTAGCTTTCGTAGCCCCTTCTCAAGTTGCGGGTTCGCAGCGATTACCTGTGCCTGTGCGAGGAGGGCCACGCGCTCGTGGGGACCTCGGGAAGGGTCTCTCATGAGTCTTGTGTTTGTGTGACATCAGCACACCGCCAAACCACCCAGAGAGCCGAGGTGGGGGCCGACTGGCATACCGGGCCTGGTGGTCCTGGCAGCGGCCTGGCTCCGAGCCATGCCGACTTGCCAACCTCCTTTGCCACATTCTTGTCTGCTTTTGCTTTGTTTTCGGAGGTACAGCATATGTCTTCCGCCGTGACGAGGGCGCAGAGAGTTGGTCCCAGGAGGCGCCTCATTCCCAGCATTAAACGTATGACCATGTATGCCCAGTATTATGCCCGTTAAAGGCTTTTTCTTCGTAGGTCATTGCGAGGCGAAAGCTCTGAGTTCTTTGTACCCTTGATCGGCTTGTGGTGGAGTATTGTGATCGTGAAGGCAGCTTTGGCTCTGGCCCTCAACGCAAAGTTTGGGGGGATCTTCCGGAGCATGTTCATGTAATTCATTTGTCTTGTTTTCGTTTTCAAGCGCTTCCTTCAAACACTTTCGGGACACCTGCTGGTTCTGGAGCAATCTTCGCTGACTGGCACAGAGCCACACAGTCGTACCTCGGACTGCCCTGCTTCGGGGCGCGCGCGTGGCTGCGCAGGGCTCAACAAACGAGGGCAGATCGTGGGCCACTCTCTCGAAAAAGCACGAATTTCGGCATTCCGAACTACTTTATCAATAAAGGGTAGGAGCGCTGAGTTGAGTTTTTCAAACTTCGCATAATCGTGAGTAGGGCTCAGCATTACAAGAGATGGGGTGCTCCGTCACATTCGTTTCCAGAAGGTCATCATGTGTAAGCGATTGTAAGCCTGTCTGCGCAATTCTCGGCATAAACATACTTCTAGCCGCCAGCCCATGTGCCCCTCAGGCAAAGCTTACGGCCAGCGACACGGTGCCCTTTGATCGATTCGGATCTGCTGTTGCCATGTCTGGCAGCTATGCCTTGGTCTGAGTTGGCAAGTTTTGCTGGATTCTGCCGGTTCTGCCTCTGATGGCAAGGCTATGGTGGGGGCATGGGAAGCAGATGCGGTTGGGGCCGCGTATATCTTTGAGAGGCACGTTGTACCCCTGCGTTGCGAACGGGAAAATGCTTCTGCAACCCTACGTGAGCTCGTGTTCTCTGAGCCCTGGCAGGTCTTTGCAGGGTTGGTTTCAAGCTGCACGCTACGAGCCAACCGGCAACTCTACAGAAGGTGACATGCCCCTCGGCGCACTTGCATGCGCGCATTCTTTGCCGGCAGCAGTGCTCTGCCCTGCACAGCACCGAGGTTTGGAAGTACGGTTGCGCTGCGCCTCTGCCACGTGTTGTTGCGCGGCGCCTGGAATGCCTTTGCGTCCGCTGCTCGCAGGTCCGGCAACACGGCAGTTGTTGGGGCACACTGGGACGACGATGAAAATGTGAACGCCATGCCCTCAATGCCTGCCCATCTTTCTGCCTGGATGATTCTTGTCCCCGTAAATATCCGCACCGACCTGACCTGTCGAGGGAGGTGCGGCCTACATCTACACACGGTCTCTTGGCGCATGTGACTCATGAGCAGATCATCATCATTATCATGATGATGATGATCATCATCATTGTCGTTATCTCATGTCTCATCTCATGATCTTCCGTTCGAGCCAGCTCCCAGGAATGCCACAGGCTGGGACCAGGGCACCAAAATCCGCGCAGATGGTACCAACAAGGCAAGGCACCCGACTCAGAACACGTGTTTTGATTCCTTCGCTTTTCCTTTCGCTTCTGAGGAAGACCGGTTCGGCATTGCCGTCGACGTCTCAGGCACGGATGTGCTTGTGATTTTGTCAGATCCACTTCCCTTACCTTGCGATGCGAGAATCGACCAAACCAAAATCCAGCAGAGAGTGGTGGCAAAATCTTCAATCTACACACTCTTCCTTTGAAAGACTTTTGCAGCAGGAAGTTACAGTATGCCGAATTCGGATATCCTGTTGCGGGGGGTCTGCCACTGGTCTGCCACTGGTCTGCCAGTGGTCTGCCCGTGTGCCAGTTTGCCAGTTTTCTAGTTTGCTAGCTGCAAAGGCCTGCACAGCAACAGCCGGCCTTCGTGAATGGCTG
Organism: Symbiodinium natans; assembly: GCA_905221605.1. Lineage (NCBI taxonomy): Eukaryota > Dinophyceae > Suessiales > Symbiodiniaceae > Symbiodinium > Symbiodinium natans. The sequence goes on along the minus strand of CAJNDS010001235.1, from coordinate 19,430 downwards.
CCAACTAGGTGTCAAGGAAATGTCGAAACAAAGGCTCAATCAAAGCTTCTAAAGATTTCTAAAGCTTCTAAAGCCATGTTTTTCTAATGTTGGAGTCCATCAAGTTATGAAAGTGTGCCTGGACCCCACCAAAGAACCGAAGTCGCGCAGGCAACGCCATGGTCATCGGTGCCTACTTTGACAGCGACCATGCCGTCTGGAGTGGTGGGCCACCTGAACTGGCATGAGAGCTGTACAAGCTTTGGAGAGAGGCCCTGATAGCAGGAGCAGCCTACATCCTGACGCAGTTGGATGGGGTGTGGAGCTTCCAGGATCTACCGAGACAGGCGCTGTGGGTTCTGCGGCTTCGTTGCGCCGCGCGCAGGAGAAGATAACCTTGGCCAATGCCTCCGCCGGAGACTATTTCGGCCAGTCTGTGGGCATCTGGGACAGCCCCTTGTCCTTCGGAACCCAACAAGACCAGTGCAATGCAATGATGCAATGCAACTCTTTCGTTTTTCCAAGCTGTGCTGTGGCTCTTTGACATTCTTTGACTTTTCGACTTGCAGAGGCCAGCTTGGGCCTTTTGCGGTTGCGGTGGGTGCCCCGGGCGCGAACCGCAGCGTCGTCTTCGATGGAGGAGCGAAGCTCCCTTGTTTGTGCGTGTTTCAATCTAGTACCATTTTGGGCCTTGTGCTCCTGCTTCTTCAATTCCATGGGAAGAGACGAAGGAAGAGGCACCATCACACCTCTCCCTTCTCTTCTCTCCGGTGGTCTTCTTTCGCATTTCGGCATCTTTTTCGACGTGTCTTTCGGGCATCCCTCTGAGGGAGCGGAGGGAGTAGACCGGGGAGGGCGGGGCCCGTGAAAGGGAGGGAGGAGAGCAGAGAGGTCTTTCTGTCGGATCTTGCTTCTCGTCCTCTATCCTTTGTTCAGTTCCTCCCTCTCAAGATTGCAGGCCTGCCGACGACGACCACCACCACCACAAGCACGGTGAGCGTCACCAGCAGTAGCAGCAGTTCCAGCAGTTCCATCAGCACCAGTAGCAGCAGCAGCACCAGCAGCACCAGCACCAGCACCTCCGTTACGTTGTCCTCGACGACCTCCAGGCATGCTGCCGGCGATCCCCAAAAACCACATAAGACCACTCTCTGTTACCAGATTCGTCTGGTTCTGCTCAAGGTCGTTGACGGAAACCACTTCGACGACAACGCTCTCCGTGTCTTCCACAACCTCAGCGAGCCTCCGGGCCAAGATCCGGACATGAAATGAAGTCAAATCAAGTGAAGAAGAGTGGGAATTTCGGGATGCAAGAGAGGGCAAGAGAAGTGCAAGAGACAAGGGAAGGGTGACACTTCTAGACGCTGCCCCTGACGCATGTGCATCATCACAGAGTGTGCCCGCCTGTGCCCGCTGAGGTAGTACGACATCGTCGGCGACTAGCACGAGAACAAGCAGTGCCATGGCCGCCAGTGAGACGAGGGGACAACGTGCGCGCGGGCACGCGCGCGCGCACGCGCCCGCGCGCGCCAGAAGATCGCCGTCAGATCACAGCGATCGGCGCGCCTACACAGAACACCTCATTCTGTTCTTCTAGTCACCGCTGCTGAGTACCGAAGCAAGGGAGCAGAAGCAGGGGGTTCACTGCCATGCACTCACGTTGATCTTTGACATCCTTTCTAAGGCCATGCCCCAAAGTAGTGGAAATGGCTGTGAATGAAGTGCGTTCTCCTGCGGGTGGGCAACTAGAGCAGGCGTCCCCTTGAAAACATGAGAAAACATGGGGATAGAGAGAGCGGGAGAGCGTGGGAAAGCATGGGAGAGCGCGGGGGAGCGGCAGAGCACAAGAGTTTTGGGAGAGCGTGTGAATCACTTTGCTGAAGAGTGGGAACCTCAGGAACCACCTCTTCCAACACTCAGACGAGCAGCACCTCCTCATCCTTCACACGGACCACATCAACCCAGACGGCCACCAGCAGGACTGCTACCACGGCCACAACTGCCACCGCGACCGCGACCACAGCCACGGCCACAACCACGACCACAGCCACCACGTGCCTTGCTAGTAGTGCTGCGCATGTCACTTGAACTTGCCTGTGCCAGACATTCAGGAGTATCGAAGTGTGAACATTGAGCTTAGGACACGCACGGGAACACAAACAAGAAGTTCTACCACTAGCGCAACGACCACAGCTGCAGGGAGCGGAGGGGGCACGGGAGGCGGTGCTGGGGGGGGAGACATCGGTGGAGGCTCCGGAGGTGCAGCTGTCAGCACTTCGCAGGCAGATTCTGATGCCTCGACACGGGGCTCTAGCGGGAATGGCGACGGCGGCACCGAGGATGGCACCGAGGATGGCACCGAGGATGGCACCGAGGATGGCACCGGAGAGGGCGCCGGAGCTCTGAGCACTTGGAGCACTTCCGCCCCGTTCGACCCTTTCGACCCTTCTGGCCCTGGCGGTGGTGAAGGTGGTGGTGAAGGTGGGCAGTGGGGCTTCGAGGCCAGACGGTGGAGTTCGCATCTCGTGGTAGGCACAGCTTGCAATTGCTAGAAACTGGACCGTGCGATTCAGAAACTGGACGCGATTCAGGAAACTAGGATTCAGGAAGCTGGGCGATTCAGGAAGCTGTGTTCAGGAAACTGGCTTTGCGCGATTCAGGAAACCGCGACTCTGGAAACCAAGCGGTTCAAGGAGCTTCACGGACGCGATTGGGGGTTCTGCCCTAGGGGTAGGGTTGGGGGATGGGGAGGGTGGGGATGCGTTCAGGATAACGTTCAGGTCAAGGGCTCTGTCGAAATTTGCTCCGCGGTCCCGAGCTGTTTCTGCTGTTTCCTTTTTCCGCATTTTCCCCCGTTGCCCAGAAAACTGCGTTTTGAAGTTTTTAAATCACGCTATTGCCGCTATTTCCAGTTTGCGAATCCGTTTTCAGCTTCCGAATCCGCTGCTGACCATGATCTCCGAATGTCCAGGAGTGGGACTTTGATTTGAGTGGCGCCAGATCAATTCAGACAGGTGCGTTGATAGCATTAGGGCCGATCTTGGCTTTCTTCGCTTAGTCGCACCGGTCCTTGGGGGCGAGTCACAAGGGCAATGGCAATGCTCAGCGATTCCAGCCCGGGAAGCCGATTCCCTCTACACCTGCTGGAGGGGATCGGCTGGGCCGGCCGTCCTTTGCTGCGACTGGCCATGTTTAGGCGGCCACCACACGTGTGGCCAAGTTAACGAAACACGGAACTGGAAACCGAAAGGCCTCCGGCCCTTTCACGCTGCAAAGCAGCCTGGCTGGTGAGCAATCCGACGCGGGAGCGTTGAACACGAGTGTTTAGGATATGTTGGGATTTGTGTCAAGGACTTCAGAGATTGGATTAGGGCCTCCGCTTCCTGTCTCGTGCTGCTTCTTGTGCCGCTGATTGTCCAAGCTTGGCCAAGAGTCAAGAGGGCTGCGAACGCCGATTCGCCATGCATCGCCATGGCTGCGGCGGCTACGGACGGAACGCCCGAGATGCCAGAGATCGAGGTGAGGGTCGAGGAGCCCCGCGTGAAAGTTCCAGAGGCCGAGGCCGAGGCTCTGCTCTCGGCCAGCGTGGCTCTCACAGGAGATCCGGGGTAGGAGTTGAGCTGGAGTTCAGCTGGAGTTCAGCTGGGAGTTAGACATAGGTCGCATTGTAAGGACCAAAGCGACAGCATTTCTAGACTGCCTAGGCGAGCAGATCGCCCAGCTGGGTGTGCGGTGCAGCGAGACTGTGGCCAACATCAGCCGGCGCATTGCGCACACGGCAGGCGGAACTTTGCCCACTCAGCATTGCGAGTTACCCGCAGGGCAGTGGAGCCAAGGGCTGACCTTGACCGTGAGTGTTCGCAGTGGCTGACAGCAAACGCATGCCACGAGAGCAGAGGACGACGCAAATACAAAGCCTATAGTTGGCTCGCCAGGCCAGGTCGTCGAATTCAGACTCGTCCACGAGGCAGCTGCCGGAAAATAGGGAGAATGTGAGAGAGCGAGTGTGCGGATGCTGTGTTTGTCTTTGAGAGTTTTCAGAAGGGAGCGGTTCTTAGTGATTTGGTGCACCGCATATCCGTATGTCTGAAGGGAGAAGTGCTTCCGGGCGAGAAGACCCTGGCAGCCGCACCTCGGAAGAGCCAAGAGAACTGTTCTCAGCGTGCAAGTGGAACTGCAAAGAATTGCAAACTGCTTGCGTAACTGCTTGCAAGCCTCACTAAGCTAGTACTAAGCTTCACAGGTTCTCCATCTTAGATTTCTGGTTTCGGAAGTGCAGAGGCAGGCTTTCCCTTCGCTCCGGGCATTGCGGAGCCCGGGGAGTCCGAGGGTCATGACGGTCATGATGGTCATGCCGGCGGTGACGACGGAGACAAAATGCCTAGGATGCGCAGCCGTGAGAACCCTACGACGAGCGTCCTCGTCGTCAAGGGAGACTTGCTGGTCGCCACGGCTTCGCACGACGGGTCCGCAAAAGTCTTTCAAGCGGATACCTGCCGATGCGACTCGTCAATGGCAGAAAAGCCCCAAGCTGCCGTTGAGCAGAATTTAGTGAAGTTGAAGGCCATTGAAGGCCTAAGAATTAGGGTTACATCATGGGGTAAGAGAGGCGCTTATGAAGACGTGTTTGAACAGACGCAGAGGCCTTCAGACCTTCCTCCACGAGGACTCCGTGTCCTCCGCGGTCTTTTCCAGCTCGGCCCTGCAGGAGCGAGTCCTTTTGCTTCTTCCTGCTTGTGCGCTTGCTCTTGGATGCTTTGCTGGCTTTGCTGGCTTTGCTGGCTTTGCTGGCTTTGCTGGCTTTGCTGGCTTGCATGGTGTAATGCATTGGAGGCCGAGGCGCTTCTTCTGGTGTCGGTCTGCAGGTCCAAGTTTGGTCCCTTTGCCTTTTTTGCCAGGTTCTCACAACCTCAGGCTGGGTGCCGCGAATTTGGAGCTTAACCACAGGAGAGCTCGAGGCCGAGCCGCGCCCAGCGCCATCCGTGTTGATCTTGACGATGCATTTGAACACACTTTGAACTTCTTTGAAGTGTGTCAACCTCCTGCACTATTTGCCCTTGCCAGGTATCTCTCAACGGGCATACCGGTGCGGTGGCGTCGCTCAGCAGAGCTTGGATAGTTGATGGTGTAGTCATGTGCACTAATTTAGAGGGGAGTCTTCGGAGTCTGGGTCTAGGTCTCTGTCCGTTATGATTTTTGCGGTTCGGTGAAGCTGGGCTTGGCTTTAGAGTGTTAAGTGTTGTAGTGGAGGCCGGTCGGCAGCGAGCGGTCTCGAACTTCGGGAAAGTTGCCAAGACTCAAAGTTGTCACCAGCCCTGACTCCAGTGCATATCTTGCGCGGCATCCCTACGACATGGGGGGTACGCTTTTCGCGGAGGTGCCATTTGGGGGCAGAGGCTTGAGGTCGCCAAGGGTGCAAAGATGGATGCGCTGGACAGCTTGCCTAATGACCTAATGCTGAGCCTGGAGGTTCACCAACTTCGCCCGCCCCCTCACTTCTGCTTGATACTGCCGACGTACGCCCCTGACCCCGAAGAATCCATGAAGCAGGCCCGAGCAGTTTGAACAGCAGCCTGCTAGTACAGCAACTCGACACCATCTTCTCTAACGACTCTCTCTCTCCGATCCAGACACTGTTTTCACCAGAGTTCGACGCGTATTCAGTCGTAGTTTGACTGGATTCACCGTCGAAACAATCGGCCTACCCTTCCCTGAACATGATAACAAGCTTCATCCACGGCATCTGAAGCCAAAATCAGGTGAGCATCATGAGCATCAGAGACTTACGTATGGCCCGGCCGAACTTTCGTGCCGCGCAGCGGACGGAGTTGAGAAAAAGGGCGGAGCATAGGCCAAGGCCGACGGGGCAACCCGAGAAGAGGACCTTGACGGACCGCATATGACCGCATACAACCCAAACAGTGGCGACGGGGTACGTTGGGCACCATCCAAAGCCCAACAGCGAGGGTTCTGCATTTCACGCTCGAGGTTGAAGCGGAGACGCGATTGAAATGCAAACCCCTTTAACCTGGACGTGAAGGGCAGCCATCCAAAAGTCCGAGAGGCAGCAAGTTTCAAAATGAAAAGCCTCCACCTCCGAGTTTTCTCGTTCGGAGATATTGGCTAGGTCTGGCCAGTTCTCGCCGGACGACCGCTTGGTAGTGACCACCAGCCATGACAACACCGGCCGCATCTGGTGTGCGCAAACGGGTGCAGCTTGCCTAAAACGGTATGCATGGGTTGGTAGTTGGGTGGTGTTCCAGGCGGCGCCTGAGAGACGGCATTTTCAAAGGCATGCCAGCGAATCCTGGCTGGCTACGAGCTGGCTTCAGCCGTCTTCACGCCGGATGGAGGGCGGGTGCGGGCACCCGAAGTTCGTTTTTTCCCTTGCAGGGGCTTTGCAGTTTTGTGCAGATCTATGTGCATCTTATATCTGCAGCTTACGTCTCTGTTTTTTTTCCGAGGTGCTGGCGGCTTGTTCCTGGGAGGACTGTGCCCTGCTCTGGCAGGTGCAAACTGGGGAGCTGCTACGGAGCTTTCAGCCGCACAGCGCAGCCGCTCGAAAGAACAAGTATCGAGAACATGGAAGGGCGCATAAAAGGAAGAATGTGTGCAAAGCCAGTCTTCCGGCGTAGCAAGAGCTGCAAGTTGACCTTGCGACTATCATACATCATAGGTGCTCGTTGTTTTTATCGTTCGGCCCTCGCCTCTTCTTTTGACTCTTTGCATCGCCTGAGCCTCAAACCTTGCGGGTGCACGCTTGGACGCGGAGGCAGGGATTGCGGGTCATTAAGTCTTCAACCACTTTGGTACCCAGTTGTTTTTTCATTACACACGTGGGTTTTTTCGTTATGTGCACTGGGCTCACTGCCGCCTCCTGTCTGTCTGTCTGTCTGTCTGTCTGTCTGTCTGTCTGTCTGTCTGTCTGTCTGTCTGTCTGTCTGTCTGTCTGTCTGTCTGTCTGTCTGCAACTCTGTCTGCTCTGTCTGCCTGTGTGTCTTTCTCTGCGTGCGTGTGTGGTCTGAGATGGTCTGAGATGGTCTGTGTCTATCTGCCCGTCTACCGTCTAACTGTCGGGCTCTTTGTCTCATGTCGTTGTCTTTGGTGTCCTCTAGGCGGTGCTCTCGGCTGCAATCTCCCCAGACGGCCAAACGGTGGCGACAGCCTCATGGAATGGCGAACTGCACCTTTGGTGGGTCCCATGCTTAGAAAATCTTGGCAGTGCCGTGTCCTTGCATAGACGTCGAGGCACTCGGTTCAAAGACATTTAAAGATGCGCCAAGGCCGACTCGGGCTGTTGCCGTGCCTGTCTCGCAAGCGCTGATCAGAAATCCAAGGTGTGAGGGGGGCTTGGAACCGTGGCACGAGGTGAGTTTTCATGTTTCCAGGTGCACGTGGTTTTCTCACCAGATGGCAGTCGCCTCGTCACGGCCAGCAACTTCGCTGCGCCACAGCTGCTGGTTTGTGCGAGGAGTGACATACAATCCACGGAGTAGCGGAGTGAGTACGTGCCCGGCGTGCAGTCCGGCAGGCATCCACCATGTGGCACAAGTCTGGGACCTTGAATCGCCAAGCCCGCGGCTGGAGCTGCGCCATGGCAACTCTGTGACTTCTGTTGGCTTCTCACCAGATTGTGCCTGGATCGTGAGCAGCTCCTACGACGGTGCGGGGGTCGCAAGGGGCAAAGAGTGTGATGTCTAGAGGGCCAAAAGTCTGCGTCTATGTGACGTGCTGTTTTGTGTCTTTTGGTAGGCATGAGTGAGCAACAAGAATGCAGAGTTTCACTCTGGTGGCCCAAAGCTAACAAGGGCAGCATCAAGGCAATCAACATCAACTTGTCTGAGTGACGTTGAGAGTTGAGGATGGCTGAGGACTTGATTTGTAGGACAGGTGTAGAGTTCCCCTGTGAGGAACTGCCAAGATCTGGAACTCGGTTTCTGGGGAGTTGCTTCGCACGCTCGAGGGCCACACTGACGCGCTGCGAAGCGCCTGCTTTGCTCCCAAGTTGTGTGGCGCCACTGGCAGTGCGGCGTCCTGCTGTCTTCCTGCAAGCCAAAGTGGGGCTGTGGAGGAGCCAGCGCATAGCCAAGACCACATTGGAACAAATGTCACAATTGCTGTTTAGTTATGTTTGCTGTGGAGTAAACTCGAGACACGCACGTGCAGTGTCTGTGCCGTTGAATTTCGGCTCGAGACGCGTCAGCGGCGCTTCGCTGACGTGTGTGCTGCGCCGCAGGCCAATGCCGGTGTACTCTCACTCTCACTCTCCCTCTCCCGTCTCCGTCTACGTCTCCGTCTCCGTCTCCGTCTCTGTCTCTGTCTCTCTCGCGCTCTCTCTCTCCCTGCCTCTCCCGCCCCCATCCGCTCTCGTCCGCTCCCCCTCCCCTTCCCTTCCTTGATCCATCTTGATCCCTTTTTCACAGCATTCACAGCCTTCAGGTGCTCGGGCGGCATGGGTCAGTCTGCGCCTTTGTAAGGTGAAACAGCGAGCACGGCACCTGAGTGAATGTTTTCGTTGCAAGGAAGAACTGCTGCCAATGCGATGAGCACACGGAGCGAGATGAGGCGCCTCCGGTTCTCGGGAGGGTTTCGGGCCACAGTTTACGGTGAAGCTCCCGGTTGAGGGGCGGCTGGGGGCGCAGAGGGAACCGCAGAGGGAACCGCAGAGGAAGCCGCAGAGGAAGCCCGCTGCAAATGTGCATCCAAAGCCAGGCGACCATCGCCAGGAGCCTGCCCGCGATGACGGATGAGGATCCTGAGGAAAACAGCCAGATGCTGGCACCCCAGAGCCGCAGGGCAGTCGGCAAAACAGTCAGTTGAGTGCCTCAGTCATCCTCAGTCATCCTCAGTCCTTGGTAAGGAAGATCATGGAGGCGCCGGAGGAGCGCGTGGGAAGATTGCAATCCCCCAATCTCCCAATGCTGTGTTAGAATCTGGGTGTTGGAGAATGCTTCCCCGAATTCACGTGATGCACGCGGATGCGGATGCCCAGCACCTCTGGAATGTTCAGCCCCTGCTTGCAATTTGCTGTGCATCGATGCCTCGAGTCGAGAGCATGCTGCACAGCTCCTAGAAAAGCTGAGCCTGTAGTGTAGGTTCTGTAGCATGTCTAGGATGCTGGTTTAGGAATTCGGTTTGCGCTAGTGCACATTCCCGATGACTGCAACTGCAACTGCAGCCCACGCGTCGACAGCGTGGTCTTCTGATGTCAGAAGCGAGATCCGACAACTGAATGTTCAAGGCAGAGTTCAGCTCTCCCGCACGGAGAATGCTCAGAAGCGAAAGCCTGAAAGCAAAGCACAAGTTCTGTCTCCCTGTGCACTCAAGGAGCCCTCGCTCAAGGAGTCGAGTTATTTCGACAGAGAGAAGGAGCAGCTGTCTGAGATGAAGGCGCAAACCAATCAAAGGAAGACTCTCGGCATGGGCACCTCTCGCAGGCAAGCGCTGCGGTGAAGGATGGCGAGCCATTTAAGCTTCCTAGCGAAGATCAGAGAGAAGCATGAAGAAACGTGAAGACACGTGGAGCATCTGGAGACAGGCGCATTTTGCTCGGTGTGCTGCAAGACTAAGGTTTCGCTCAGGAGCCGTCTACAAGGACCGGTTCGGCCGTTCCTTCACTCTGCACAGGGCTATTTTGCGAGCACGCGAGCCCTGCTCTGACAGGGCCAGTGGAAGAATGGCATGCGCGAGGGCATTGGAAAGCAGACCTGGCCTGACGGAGCAAGCTTCTTTGGCCAGTCGGGGCGCCTGAACACGTGTGGGCTCTCTGAAGACGCCTTGTAGACTCAATGAGCAGACCTTGTGGGGAGTCCTCTAGAGGTGGGTGGCCAACAAAGCGCAGGGAAATGGCCGCTTCCTCCACAGCCGCTTCGGCAGAGACTCTCAACCCGACAGCCTCGGCCCTCGAAAGCCATAGAAAGGTACTGAAAGCCATAGAAAGCGTATGCCAGGACTTCAGGGCACGGGGTCAGGACGGATATGTGGGGCTTTTGGGCTTCAGGGCTGTTTCGTTCCTGTTTATACCCTCAGGGCTTCGAAGCCTTATGGGGGACCAGTCCTAGCAGGCCGAGGAATCTCGTGAAAATTTCGCATCTACATGCAAAAGCCTTCAGGGTGAGCTAATGTTAACGGAGAAGGGGATTGTATTCTCCGACCACAACACACACACACACACACAAAATCACCACACAGATCACCAAATACCAACTCTGCATCTCACCTTCTTGGGCCAGGTGACGGCGACATCTACATAGGGCACCGGGCCCTAGCCAACGCCACAGCAATCCACGTACGGGAAGCAGTCCTGGGTTGCGAAGGCAGTGGCAAGACAACATGGCCAGTGGATGTGGGACCCCACTTTGGTGTACACCTGAGTGAGCAGCAAGGAGTGCTTGAACCTGTTTCGGCGAGGAAATACTACCACAAGGGGAGTACCACCTACGAGGGCACTTGGAAGAAGGACATGCAGGCAGGATGATGCTTTCGGTGCTGTGGACTTTGGATCTTGCCTGGCCCCCGGCTTAGGATGGCTTTGGGGTGGAGACGTGGGCAGAAGGTGCACGCTACGAGGCTGTGGTTCCAATTGTTCCAATGATGCGTGTCGAATTCATGGTGCGCTGCATCGCATAACAGCGCCCATTGCATGATCTTTTCGTTGTTCGATTCTTTCCGCCGTTTCTCCCAGGGGAGTTTCAAAGAGGGGCAGAAGGAGGGCTTCGGCTCCGGACTTGGGAGAAGAATGCTGTCACTTTAAGATGTTCTCTTCATCTCTTTCTCTTTCTCTTTCTCTTTCTCTTTCTCTGCATTTGTAAGTGTCTTGTTGTTTGGGTTTCAGTACACTTGCTTTCCAGGCGTGTACTATTGGACCGACGGCTCCAAGTACGAAGGCCGAAGTCCAGTAGACTTATGCTTCTTAAGCTCCAGGCTATCTCAGTTCTTTCTTTGCTTTTCCCTCCTAAGTTGCGTCTCAAGGAGCCTGGCGGGATAACGTCATCGATGGCTCAGGCAGGAAAGAGAGGAGGGCGAGAGTCAGAGAGAAGGAAGGCAGAACGAGGAATGGAGAGGGAGGTGGGAGAGTGTGTGAGTGAGAGAGAGAGAGAGAGAGAGATAGATAGAGCGCTCAATTTTTATGGCAAGTGAGAGTGTGTGTGTGTGTGTGTGCGTGTTTTTTGAGTGTCTTCTCTAAAGGCTTCTTCCATGAGGCTTGCCTTGCCCCTTGAAGTGAGCTCTTCGTTCTTGGAGGCCTCTACGTCGCCTGTGATGGCCGCACCTTCAGAGGGCAGTGGTCGGACCGAGCATTAGAACGAGAGTCGAAAAGTCAGTCGAAGTTGCCTTAAGGTTTTGACCAAGTAATATGGGATTTGCAGTTTGATGCCAAGTAACAGCACTCACAATGAGAAGAAGATGGGAGAAGAGAGATTTCGCAGCAAATTGTGGTGCTGCTTTGCATCCTTTGCTTTATATTTGTGGCAGGACTCGATGATCCATGGTGTTGGGAAGTATGTGGCCAGCCCAGTTCCAGAGTGACAGGAACATAGGTTCCGCCTCTTCTGAAGCACTTCTCTTGTTTCTTGCAGGATTGGCCTGGTGGACGACAGCGCCCCCGAACACAAGAGGGGGGAGAGGAGGGAGCGAGAGCAAGAGAGTGAGCCCTGAAACAAGGGTGGGCAAACATGCCCGCCCCGTAGCCCATGAAAGGCTGCAAGGAATAAACACAGCAAGAGAGAAACAAAGAAAGAAAAAAATATTAAGACTGGGATAGGAGACTGAGGAAACAACATCGCAAGAGAGGGAGAGGTAGAGGGAGTGGGTGAAGGAGAGGCAGAGGGAGAGAATGTGCAAAATCTTCGACAGGTACTCTGGCGAATACCTCAGCGACCAAAAGCATGGATTTGGGGTTTTCTGTTCCGCCCCAAGGATGTCGTGCCGTCAATCTATGGCAGCATGTAGGCATGAGTGGCTTTGGTAACCGAGAGTAGCTTGAGGCTGGCCAGATGGTCGCAAGTACCTTGACTGAATGCGACTGCTATTGCAGACTTGGGCAGTTGCACTCTTCAATCTGCCAGGCGGAATCCCAAAATTATGACACTCCATGGTAGTTGCCTGAATGCTGATGCCTTTGCTGGAAACATGTCCCCCAAGATGCAGAGTTGCTAACTGAGGTACGAGGGCTACTGGAAGGATGGCAAACAACATGGCCTAGGCCAATACACGACAACGGACCGGGAACAGAGAAGTGGAAGAGAGAAACTTCAGAGAAAACAGTCACGGGAGCTCTCAGAGGGCTTTCAGTCTCATATGGATCATACGGCTCTCATATGGCTCTCTGCGCCCGCTTACTCTCTTTGCATGAGACTCTCAGCTGTCTGGAATTGGGCGTCGAGAAAAAAGAACTTCCTTGTTTCAGCATCTTCAAGCGATTGAGAGGACGGTGTCGTCAAGATGGCGCGCTGGGAGAACGGTCGGCGTGTGGAGGCACAAAAGTTGGATACAACCAGCGGTTTTTGAACACCTTTGTTTTTTTGTTGCAAGTGTGCTTTGCTTCCTTAAGATCTTGTGATACGCGTGTGCTGCACTTTGCTCTTTCCCGTGCTGTTTGGACAGTGCGTCGCCAGGTGATGTGAAGCACGTTGAAGCGCACAGTGTCCACGATGTCCACGCCTTAAAGGAGCTCAGGGTTACATCGGAGAGGCATCAGGACTGCAGCCATTGCAGCCGAGGTGACCGGCGAGGTGCAACCAACCTCAGAGTGAGAGACTTGTAGAGATCTCCTAGAGGCAGCTCGGCAAAGCTGAGCTTGCTGATGGCAAGTCCCAGCGTTGCACCAAAAGCCGGAACTTCAGTCGAATGCACTGGAAAATGAGGCGCCTAGAGTACAACTTACAAGGCTGAGCAAGGCTGCACAAGGCTGCAGAAATGTTGCCGCACCATGCGATACAATGCCCCAGAATGCCGGAACAGCTCTCGGCTCACAGAAGCTGTGTGGAACGGCCGGGATGGGTTTCCCAGGCCAGTGGGAGTCCCCGACAGTTGCTTGGGCCACAGGAAGTCACCTTGGAACACCTTGAAACGGTACTGGCATTGACCATTGCTCTGAGGAGATTTCTGATGATGAAAGTACCGTTTCGCTCCTGTCTCAGACAAGTTGTGGTAGGAAAGCTCTCATGCGTGGAGCCTCCGACAGAGACGCCTGCCAGGCTCACTCAACTCTTGGAAGAATGGATGGATCAAGAAGTCGAATCCATGGAAAGGGCGCAGCAGGTTCTGGATGCCATGTCGAGCTTAGGCCCAGGTAGGCTGTCTCATGGCCGGACGAGGATGATGCACCTGGAGGTCAGTATAGACAATGGTGCCGACTGTCCTGGCGATTGTCGTGCCGACGGTCCTGCTGACAGTCCTGCCAGCGCAGCAGGTGGGTGTGAGCCAAGACATGGGCAAAACAGTGCCCTGATAATGCCTCTTGGCAGGCGGTGGTGAGGAACCGGCTCGGAAGCCGGAGACGCCTGAGGTTTGGTGCCCAAGTGAAGCATGTCAAGCTGTTGCTGTCTTTTTGTGCTTTGGTGTCTGGGTCTCCTTTAAGGCCTCTTCTCACCGATTGAATTTCAGGATCTGGTTTCCATGCCCTGGGAAGCTTTGTGGCTGAAGCTGGAGGCCCAAGGACGCGACAGTATCATGGAGAGCATCATCCCCCGGTCCAGCATCTGTTGGTAGCTGCTTACTGGAAGGTGTTTAGGGCTTTGCCCCTGCACCAAGCTGTTGCTTGGCATGGCCCGAAGGATGGCGGATCGAACATGGTCCACGGGGGAAGGGACGACAGGCGGGCGGCTGCGTATTTCATCAAGAGCGTCTCACTTGGTAACTTCGTATCATCTCCATCACTTGACTCTCTGAGCCTCTAACAGCTCCTGGGATCGGGCCAGCGAGGGTTCGTACCATGTACCTCGATTCGCAGCCCTCGTTCTTGAGTCACGTTTGGCTTGTGAGGAGGAACAGCGATATGCAAGCTAAGTGTGCAACACTTCGAGTATTCCCGCACTCCACCTGATCCCATGGAGGCTTACTACTTGCCTCCTGGTGTACAGCGTGGTCCAGGTCCTTGAGCTGTTATGACTTGTTCCTTAGTTTCAAGAGGGATGCTCGTAGTTTGGTGGTATGACATAAATGCTCTGCGCACTGTGCTTGTGGATATTGGTTGGGCAGGGAATGCCAAATTTTTTAGATTAGGTGGCTGGACTGGCCAGCTTTGGGAACTCACTGTTTGTGCTGGAACAATTGTACACACCGCCATCCGCTCACAAGTAAATTCAGGGCATATGCAGGCAAAAAGAACCGAGTGGACTACTTCGATTCCAAGAAGCTCGTGCTGCAGCTTCTTTCTTGCGGCAAGGATGGAGGAGGCCACGGCTTTCTGGTTTGAAGAAGCGAAAGGTGTCCTGCCAGTCTCATCTCTGTAGTCCCCTCAGCCACTTGATTGTGTGCCGCAGCGCTGATGGCCGCAGTGGGAGTAAATCCGAGGTCTCGTGATGTCTCGTGCTAATGAGATCCCCCATCTATCCAAGTTGGGACTGCAAATCAAGAAAGAGCATTTTATCGTCCGAGCGGTGGGGGTTACCTGAACTGTGACGCTAGCCGCTATCCCTCTTTCACACACACAGGCTGCTTGCCAGCCTAGCTTGGTGTACCTCTTGAACTCCCCATGAGAGCACAAGCTCGGGAAGCGCAGCTGAAGCATATGTACATATATCTGTATCGTGGAAATGCGTGGAACTGAGCAGAGCCTTCGGCTCATCGACAGGCCCAAATCGGTGCACGTGCATGTGCGGTGGCAAGTCGCCCACGACAGGTCCCTCTGAGTCTCTGTCAGCACCACACACTGCCATACACGGCCATACACGGCCATACACGGCCATACGCTGTAGGCTTGACTGGGTGATTTGAACCGCACGGTGTCACAGTCTGGAATTCAATTCGGCATCACCCGGTGCGCACCTCTGCTGCTGTTAACAGCTGCGGATGTGTCGGATGAACCTCCTCGAGAATGATGACCATGATGGCCCACTGATGGCGTGTCGGAGTTTCTGCTGGAGCCCCATACGAGCGGCAAAAGCGTGCATGCGTGCATCAGATCGTTGCAGGCAAGCCATGATTACTGGAATCGGAGGCTGTTGATGTTTGTGGGACCTTAGGCGGGGTCATCTATGCCAGTACAAGGACCAGGGAGCTAAGCCGCTAAGCGGGGAAAGAGGAAGCCTCCACGGACACCAAAGCACAGAAAATGCTTCAAGGTTTCATCAGTCCCTGATGTGCAAAGACGGGTTGTCCCGAAGGCGCATCGGAGGCCCGTAGAGCCAGATGCGAACTGCAACGTGTTTTCAATGTATGTGTTAGCTGATCTGACAGACGGTGCGTGTCTTTGCGCTTGTCGGCTTGTCTGTATCTGTTGTGGTCATATCCATGCTGGAAGATATATCCCTGAGGCATCCATGAAAAGGCTGCGCAACCCCATCTCCTATCCCAACTCCAGCCAGCAACGTAACTTTTGGGTGGCACAATGAGCAGGTTTCAGAGCAACATTGAGAGCAGTTTTCTGTAGCTTGCAAATGCGGTGGCGCCCCAGCTACGTATCTGTCAAACATGGAGTGTTAGTTTGCGGGTGTCGCACTTTCAGCTGTTAGCAAAGTTCGTTGGCAGCTGAGGGCTTGGAGGTGCTCAGCAAAGCTCTTGACATTACACGTCACCAAGGTTTTTGTGCATCCTTCAGCTGTTTGCATAAAGAGCAGTCGATTTTGCATGTCTCCACTCCAAGCCACCAAAGTAACTCCACAAACATCACCTGTGTGATTTCCATATCTGTGAGCCATGCCGAACAAGAAGACGCAGCCCCTGCCTGTAACGGGGTTTTTGCCTGCAGGATGCCCCCGTATACGGGATGCCCGTATATGGGGATCGCCCGCTTGCGATCAATACCGGATAACGGCGAGCAAGTCCGTTTGCCAGGAAGAAGGGCAAAGACCGCCTTGACAAGTCAAGGGCTGAGAAGTGCGCAACACGTGCTCAAAAAGTGCGAGGCACAAACGTGCAGCACAGTGCCACTTGGAGGTTGAGGGTTGTTTTGCCTTTATGTTGCTGTTGTTTTCAGGTTCTATCACCTGGCGAAGGACCAAGGCTATCGGGCGCGATCCGCCTTCAAGCTGATCCAGCTTGCTGGGACCCCTGGCATGCCGTGGTGGTTCTCGGCCGTTCTTCAGTTGCCAGCGCCGAGATCATGATATGCCTATTGCCTACTGTGTAGGCAAAGAAGTTCGACTTCTTGTCGAAGTCCAGAGCCTCGACCTCATCTTGAGCGGATGAGAGCGGATGCTGGTAAGGATTTTTGTGCATCGGGAGCAGCTGACAGGAGAATGAAGTTCTGAAGCCTGTTCCTTTTGCATGTTTAGGTCTGCCTGGACCTATGCGCAGCTCCTGGTGGCTGGTCGCAGGTCGCGCAGCGGAACATGCCCGCTGGGCGCCCAGATGTGGATGTCCTCAATAAAGGCCTTGCCAGGAGAGAAGTTTCTGTAGAAACGCCTTTCATAGAGGAATAAGGATGCCAGGGCCTGGAAGAATCTCCTTTATGTGGAATGCCACTGCATCCACAGTGAATCCGCAAGCGGCACCTCCGCTTGCGCAGCCCTGAGGTAGGGTCCCAGATCATCGCCATCGACTTGGTGCGGACCCCCGTCTCGCATTCGCATGGCGGAGTCTCGGCACTTGTGTGGCGAGGCTCCTATCAAGCCAATGCCTGGCGTGACTTGCATACAATCGGACATCACCACAGAGAAGCTCGGGTCTCAAGCATCGCACAGCTCCCAAACGCGATGGCAGCATCGCACCCGGCACTCTGGGAGGTGCCGCAGCCTGATCCGGAAGGAGCTCCAGGGTGGCCGTGCCGATGTGGTTTTGCACGACGGCGCGCCGAACGTGGGCAGCGGACTCAGTGGACTCAGTGGTCTCAGTGGACTCAGTGGTTTTGACACATGCTGACACCGTCTGGAGCAGTGCTCCGAGTGCTAAGCTGCCAGGCAGCTCTTGGTCGAAAGATGCTTTCAGCCAAGCGGAGCCGCCTGGCTGAAACCACAGGGGCAAGGGGCAGAACCGTTGAACCGTTGAGATCTCGTGCCCTTCGAAGGCTTACTTTGCATTCGCTGCGCCTGGCATGCCACGGCCCCGCTTTGCCAGCTGGCATTTTTGGATGCCTTTCCCTTTCCTGCTCCAAGGTGACTTCATGAAAGCCGGCGGAACCTTTGTGACGAAGGCTTCGACCACATCTGCCCAGTGTGTCACTGTGTTCTTTGCCAACTAGTGTCAGCCGCGTCGGTGACCATCGGAAGCAGAAGCCGAGGGCCGAAGTCACTTCCTTTACGTTCGTCACTTCAAGTAATAGTAGTGTGATGAGGCCCGACAACCCTCCAGTTACGCAACTCTCCAGTTACGCCACGCTACGCAACTGGTGCGGCTTGATGCGGCTTGATGCGGCTTTGAAGCTCGCAGAGCCGGGATGTTTAAGCAAAAGCTGCCGTCGAGATGTTAATCAACCAAAATCGAAAAAGCACAGTTGGCAGATGACAGGCCGATGCCACGTGACAGAACCAGGAGCTGAACGACAGTTGCGTGAAGAATCTGTAAGTATGCAGCTGGACTAGCTGCGGTCCTTCTTTCCTCACGCATGGTAGGTGTTTTGCACAGGTTTGTGGGACCTGATTGCGATGACTGGGCCGCCGCTGGAGATTGAAACTACGCGGGGTCGGG
The DNA here is from genome assembly GCA_905221605.1 of Symbiodinium natans. Taxonomy (NCBI): domain Eukaryota; class Dinophyceae; order Suessiales; family Symbiodiniaceae; genus Symbiodinium; species Symbiodinium natans. Next base: position 1,664 of record CAJNDS010001235.1, on the reverse strand, counting down.
GGCGTGGGGGCGGGGGGAGGAGCCGGGGGGGGGGTTCGCTCCACTAAAAGCGCTGCACACACATAACATGTGCGAGAATGCGTCACACAGCAGCTCCTGGGACAGAATAGCGGATTCTTGCCACTCTTTCCTAGCCCTTCTTTGACTACTTAGCCTCATAGTGTCTTCTGAGACTTCTAAGTAGTCACAGAGTTTGCAGCGCACAGCGCAGGTCTTTCGGTCGTCCGACTACAATTCCTTGCTTTGGGTGTTCAACCAGCTCTTCAACAAGGCACATGAAGTGCAGTGCCGCTAGCTCCTCTCGCAGTCAGTCGGTCCCTAGCAGGTAGATGCCACGAAGCCGACAGCGTCACGAAACGTCTCAGCAGAGATCTTCGTGCTCTGCATCGGCCTGCGGCTCAGATGCCCTTGAGGCCCTTGAGGCCCTTGAGGCCCTTGAGGCCCTTGAGGCCCTTGAGGCCCTTGAGGACCCTTGCACTTCCGAAAACTCTTGGCGGACATGGGTTGTTTTGGCGATGATCGGCGGCGCATCTTCCCCCAGGCTTTAAAGCCGGGAAAATCGATCCGCGCTTCTTCGACACGAAGCCGGCCTCTCGTTTTCTTCTTCTTTGCCTTGCAAAAATTTTAGGTTTGAAGATGCAGCGGGATGCAGAGTGGAGTTTGTGTCCGAGGTGGGTGTTCATGGAGAACCTTGAGCCACTTCCCAAGGATGAAGGCTGAGCTGAGAGCCCGGTCCTTGAAAACGCCTTGCAGTTGGGAAGTTTCAGGAGTCAAGAAGCCTGGGGCCTCCTTGACGGAGTACTTCAAGCAACTGAAGAAGCCCCAGCCTCAGAGTACCCGCATGGCCTCGTGAGGTCTCCGCAACCTTCTCCTACGGATTCACACTGTGCCACGGCGCATGTATACTCTCCTGCAGGAAGCATCGGGGTGGTTATGAGGAGGCGTGAGTCGTGTGGGGGCCATCCGATTCTCTGCTGGACGCACCGTGCCGCGCAAAGGGCGACGACAATCGCGTGGTCCCAGCTCACGACTTCATTGCAGCCGAAAACCCGGCCCCGACCACAGAAAAACTTATTGACAGCGGTGCTCGGGCTTTGCTTCTTCTTGCTCGTTCCTTCTTGTCCCGTGCTGAGCAAAGGCAGAGATCCTGATCAAAGCCCATAAGCTCAACCTCGAGGACGGCGGTGAACGCCGTGACAGAGAATCGGGGACAAAGCGTCAGAGACATGCCTGGCTTGTTGCGAGGCTGCTGGCTCGGAGCCCCTCCGAAGCCACCCGCCCACGGGCCCAGATGTGCGGAGATGTGCGCGGAGATGGGCTGAGATAGTGCTGAGATGCTGTCAAGGGCAGGTGGAATTCTTGGCCTGTTCTGTGGAGGCTAACCACCCAAGACATCCGTGACTTCTGCGATGACCTCAAGGCCCTCCCTAAAAAGAGATCGAGAAGCAACTTCTGAAGCCGTATGAAGCAGAATGAAAGAAGTGTTGAATCGACGCGCTTTTGAAGGGAGGGCAAAGTGATGCCCCTCTCAGAGATCTCCACTTAGAGAGGTGCTGGGCAAAGCGGACCTCGCACAGCTCTTGAAGTGGCGGGCCAAGCTCCTCCGAGAGCCGGGGACCCAGCGGGGTTCTGGCACGTGTGCTCTGGACTCACTCTCTCTCTCT
>CAJNDS010001234.1:0-27329 GCA_905221605.1 Symbiodinium natans | reverse complement strand
TCGATTTTCTGGGTCCCTCCAACTCTTGCCTGCTCTTCGTAGTGGTCTCCCACCCACACCTGGACACGCATTTTCTTGGAAAACTCTGGGTGGGGCGGTTTGTGCTTGACACACGTGTGCGAAAGCTTCAAGCCAGCAGCGTCCACCAGAGTCCCATCGTTCAAAGGACTCGACAACCACCGATACGCCTTGGCACCATCGGTGTGGCAAACGCTTCCCCTGGCCAGAACTGGCTGGTCAGACTCCAAAAGCAGAGCCGACCACATTTCATCCACAGAAATGGGGCCGCCTCCACCTTGGCCTTTGCGAGTGATGCGGTAGCCCAAACGCTGCAACCGACCAAATTTAAGCCACGTCGTGCAACTGCTAAGTACCTGAGCCAGACAATTCCGTGCGATCGACCAGTAGATCGAAAGGAAATCTCGTCCAACTTCACATCCGCGCTGCAGCCTCCAACCACAATGGCGTCATTCAACTGGTCAATGATGGGCACAAAGTACTGGTTGAAGGCCTCGAAAAGGCTGCGAACTGCTCTGTGGTCCACTCCAAGAAGCAGGCTGCAGTCGTCTGGTGAGAGGTGAAGCTTTGACGTGTAAAGCCAAAGTGCTCCTGCAATGGCTTGAAGAGAAAGTCTCTGGCCACCAAACAAGTCTGAGTCAACAGCTGTTAGAGCCACGGTCTTTCTGCAAGCTTTGCAGCGCCAGTTGCAGGCACGCGAGGCTCCAACTTCCACTTTGGACTCTCACATCCACACGTTCCAGCTGTAGGAGAAGCTCTGCAAAAGCCCTTCTGGATGAGAATCTGTGCAATGTCCACTGGCGAAGCTGCAAGAATCTCAGCCAAAGAAGTTCTGCCCTTGAGTTTCGTGCGTCCAGGAACAGGTAGTCGGCCTCGCTTTCTTGTTGGACTCACTTGTTGACGTCTAGTGTACTCCACTTCCTCCTGCTCCACCTCCATTGATGGACCTGCAGAACCCAGAAGCAGGCTCACCTTGAGGCTCTTCGTCGACGTCTTCGACAACAACGGGAGCAGCTGAGCTTGAAGCAGGCGCACCACGCTGGTCTTCGTCGCTGTCTTCTGCCCTCTGTCCAAGGTGTTCTCCACTTTCCGATTCGAGATCGGACTCGCCTGTCACGACCTGCAGTGCTCATGGTCACTCGTCCGCCAGACCACCGGCTTGCCATGGCAGTGTGCGCTGTCCGAGCCAGAAGAGGCTAAAGGCCAAAACTTTGAGCAAAATGCTTAAAAGCACAGATTCAAAGACTTCAAGATTGCCGCTTTAAATGCCACAGCCAATATTAGATGATGCATCTTGGATGGCAGCACATTTGCGAAACGTTGGCAGCCGTTTTAAACGCCGCGACCATTAAAAAGACGCAGCGGTTAAAACGGCAGCGGCTGCCGTTTTAAACGCCGCGCCCGCCGAAAGAAACAAAACAAAAACGATGGTGTTCTTGAAATGAGCACAAAAGAAACGAGAGAAGTGGAATTTAGACTAATTCGTCGAAACAATGAACACAATAAACAAAAGAGAAACTCGGGATTCTTTGGAATTCGTCCATTCAACTGGAAAAAGATGGAAATGTCTTTAGAGGAAGGGGTGTTGGATGGGTTTGCAGTGAGAGACAGTGGAAGGTGAAGGTGGAAAATGTAGCTGCCTTACAGTTCTTCAAGCTCTTTTGTTGTGCTGGAAAATTTGGAAGTTGTTGGAATAACAACTCCAGCAAATTGCATATGGAGCTTGGAAAGTGGAAAAGCTTTTTGTTGAAGATGCCAAAGAATGGTTCGGTTGTACTTGGCTTAGAAGTTCGGGAAATTAATTGTAGAATTGTGGAATCAAGAAGGGTTTTCCAGAAAGTTCCACTAAAAGCATTTACAACTGGCACCTGGATAAAAGGCAGTTCTAAAAGGATAAGGTATCTGTTATTGGTTCAAAAAAGCGGAACAAGTTGCCAATGAGGATGTTGTTAGCTTCAACTGTTGGTACTATGTGGATGAACGTGGGTGTTATGCTGGAAAACTGCAAAAAATCGCACGCTGCGACTGGTAAAAATGCAAAGCAAGGTAATCAATGCGTATTTGAGCAGAGTGAGCGCTAAGAGGCCAAGGTTGCCTGATACCCCGCCAAGAGATTGTCCAAGAGCAAGAGTGGAAGAAGTTTTTCTTCTGAAAGAGAAGGTTTAAGAGAATGAAATGGTTTCCAATAAAGAGAAAGAGAAAGCAACCTATTGCCAAAGCGGTGTTATACATGTCTGGAAACATCGACCGCTGGGAAGGAGAGCAAGCTTTTAAGGATCTGGGAGGTGGTACTAGTTGAAGTTGATAAGAAGCTGGAAAACAAGAAGAAGAGGAAACTTGCTGCAACGCATGATCCATACACGGTGTTGGCCCCAAGGCCAAAGAAGAGAACCAATCAATCTTATCGGACGGTCAAAACCTGGTGGTTCTGCAAATCGGGTACAAAAGAAGGAGAAGTCATCAAGTCCCAAGAAAAGGGATGTTGCACCAGATGAAGAAGGCGTGCCGCTGACTCACGTCACCAACACGCCACAGGTGACCACATTGTGTAAAGCGATAGAAGAAGTGCGGCAAGAAGGATTGGTATCCTCCATTCAGCGATGTTTGACTGTTGGTACAGGTTCAGGATCTTAAGAGCATTTTGGTGCAACTACATAAGATCTGCGAAGCTGGGGAGGCGAACAAGTGACTGGTTTTCAAAGATGGGACGCGCAAAGGATGAATTCTTTTTCCCAGATTTGGTGACAATTTGCAGAATGGTTGGAGGAAAGACCAATGCGTCGAACAGAAAGGGTTGGGTTTTGCCATTAAGGGTAAGGAAATCCCTGATGGTAGAGAGTGTATAGCCCTTAAGGATTCGAAGACCACGTTCGTGGTGAAGAAGACCGGAGAGTCTTCAAGAAAAGTGTTTTTCTTTAATTCACTCGTCCTGGATGACGTAAAACCATGGTTTGCAAGCCAATGGCTACGGCCCGTCCAATGGACGTTAAACATATGGTTGGCCGCTGTAAAAAAAACTAGAAGACGATTGGCCCGAAAGCATCGATTTGCGGTGCGTTGAGTCTATGCACTTGACCCTGTGCGCTCGAACTGCACGCACTTGGACAAGTGTATGCACTTAAGTGTATGCACTTATAATATAAGTGCATACACTTAAGTGCATACAACCATATTATGGTTGCATACTCACTTGTATACTGCACTTGAACTGCATGGCATTCAAGTGTGTTGAGTTGAATGCCATGCACTTGTGGTCAACTCTATACACTTCATTGGCATTCAATAGATCTGAAGTAAACGGACTTGAACTGTCTGAACTTCACTTGCATGCACCCGGCTCGGCTGTGCACGTCCTGTCAACGCGATGCAAAGAAAGAAAAGACAAAAACATCTAACGCGAGAGCCGTCAGCCATGAGATGCCATGAGCATCATCGGCTTCCAGCCAATCCTTCCAGCTGCTGGGTGGATAGTCCATCTCGCTTCCCGACGAAGGAGGCAATTGACGAAGTCAGTCACCATTGCAGGTCTGCTTTCAGCTTCGCCCCACTGAAGGTTTGCCATGGCTATGCCAGAGTGCGCCCCATACACTGCTTTACCAAGTAGATGCATGCCCGCAATATATTACGGCTGCAATCTCACCAATGGAGGAAGGGAGGTGCGTATCATATATCAGCAAGGAATTGCAACAGTTACTGGCCGGCTGGTTCTACGCGTGCAGGTGTATGTATGTGTGTGCGCGCGCCCCAGCCCGCTGCCTGTCTGCTCAAGCCCCCCCCCCCCTTCTGGCTCGGCGTGCGGCTCGTGGGCTTTACCTTGCTGGGCCAGGCGGTCTAGGTTAACCTCAAACCTGTTGTGATGCGATGAGCGAGCTCTTCTGGCTCCCCAAGATCTGCTTCGCCAATATCCCACACTCTTCCCGGCTCATGCATGTTTGTCCTCTGAGGCCGTGGGACCATGGTATTTGCGATGGTTTTGGAACCAGCGAATTCGGGGACCATGGTATTCGCGATGGTTTTGGGGAACCAGCGAGGTCGGGGACCATGGTTGTCGCGATGGTTTTGGAACCAGCGAATTCGGGGACCATGGTATTTGCGATGGTTTTGGAACCAGGACCATGGTATTTGCGATGGTTTTGGAAAAACCAGCAAAAGACAAAAACATCCCCGTGTCTTCACGCGCGCGGAAGTCCGTTACCGTGCTATTTGCGGTGTTTTCAAGCGTGCAGATGTCCGTTACCGTGCTCTTTGCGGTGTTTTTCAAGCGCCCAGATGTCCGTTACCATGCTATTTGCGGTGTTTTTCAGGCGCCCACCATGCTATTTGCGGTGTTTTCCACCACCCAGATGTCCGTCACCATGCTATTTGCGGTGTTTTTCAGCGCCCAGATGTCCGTTACCATGCTATTTGTGGTGTTTTCAAGCATGTCCGGAATTCCGCTTCCATGCTATTTGCGAGGTTTTCGCATGTCCGGAATTCCACTTCCATGCTATTTGCGGTGTTTTCATGCGCCCAAATGTCCGTTACCATGCTACTTGCGGTGTTTTCAAGCGCCCAGATGTCCGTTACCATGCTCTTTGCGGTGTTTTCTAGCATGTCCGGAATTCTGCTTCCATGCTATTTGCGAGGTTTTCGCATGTCCGGAATTCCGCTTCCATGCTATTTGCGAGGTTTTCAAGCATGTCCGGAATTCCGCTTCCATGCTATTTGCGGGGTTTTCGCATGTCCGGAATTCCGCTTCCATGCTATTTGCGGTGTTTTCATGCGCCCAGATGTCCGTTACCATGCTATTTGCGGTGTTTTCAAGCGCCCAGATGTCCGTTACCATGCTCTTTGCGGTGTTTTCAAGCATGTCCGGAATTCCGCTTCCATGCTATTTGCGAGGTTTTCGCATGTCCGGAATTCCGCTTCCATGCTATTTGCGAGGTTTTCAAGCATGTCCGGAATTCCGCTTCCATGCCATTTGCGAGGTTTTCGCATGTCCGGAATTCCGCTGCCATGCTATTTGCGGTGTTTTCAAGCGCCCAGATGTCCGTTACCGTGCTATTTGCGGTGTTTTCGCGCGCGCGGAATTCGGCTTCCATGCTATTTGCGGTGTTTTCAAGCGCCCAGATGTCCGTTACCATGCTATTTTGCGGTGTTTTCAGACGCCCGGGGCGTCCGCAGCGTACTACATCTGTACTACAAAAAGTCGACTTTCCAGCCACGGAAGCTCCGCGCGGAAGCTCCGGGCGTCCCCGACGTACTACATTTGTACTACAAAAGTCGACTATCCAGCCACGGAAGCTCCGGGTGTCCGCGGCGTACTACATTTGTACTACAAAAGTCGACTTTCCTGCCACGGAAGCTCCGGGTGTCCGCGGCGTACTACGTTTGTACTACAAAAGTCTACTTTCCAGCCACGGAAGCTCCGGGTGTCCCCGGCGTACTACGTCTGTACTACAAAACTCGACTTTCCAGCCACGGAAGCTCCGCGTGTCCGTACTACAAAAGTCGACTTTGGCACCGTGACCACGCCGAAACCCGCAGAGGGGTTACGTTCGTATGTCAAAAAAACGCAAAAACACGATGGTTTTGGCACCGCGCCAACGCCGAAACCCGCAGAGGGGTTACGTTCGTATGTCAAAAAACGCAAAAACACGATGGTTTTGGCACCGCGCCAACGCCGAAACCCGCAGAGGGGTTACGTTTGTATGTCAAAAAAGGCAAAAACACGATGGTTTTGGCACCGCGCCAACGCCGAAACCCGCAGAGGGTTACGTTTGTATGTCAAAAAAGGCAAAAACACGATGGTTTTGGCACCGCGCCAACGCCGAAACCCGCAGAGGGTTGTCTGCGCCCACGAAAAAAAGTTCCAAAAACGACGGTTTTAGCACCGCGACCCGGCGATTACCCGCAGAGGGTTGTCCGCGGTCAGAAAGAAACGTCAAAAAACGACGGTTTTGGCACTGCGACCACGCCGAAACCCGCAGAGGGTTGTCCGCAGACACAAAGAAGCGTAAAAAAACGACGGTTTTAGCACCACGACCACGCCGAAACCCGCAGAGGGTTGCAATCCCGATTGGCGATGTCAACCCAGCCCGCCGCCTTAGAAAGAGTAATTTTAATTTAGAAATCTAGGACTGGGTTCGAAGGTCTAGGCAATTCACTCATTGCAATTCACTCTATGCAATTCACTCTATGCACTTCACTCTATGCACTTCACTCTATGCACTTCACTCTATGCACTTCACTCTATGCACTTCACTCTATGCACTTGACTCTGTGCACTTCACTCTATGCACTTCACTCATGCACTTCACTCTATGCACTTCACTCTATGCGCTTCACTCTATGCACTTCACTCTGTGCACTTGACTCTATGCACTTCACTCTATGCACTTCACTCTGTGCGCTTCACTCTATGCACTTCACTCTATGCAAAAACACGATGGTTTTGGCACCGCGCCAACGCCGAAACCCGCAGAGGGGTTACGTTTGTATGTCAAAAAAGGCAAAAACACGATGGTATTGGCACCGCGCCAACGCCGAAACCCGCAGAGGGGTTACGTTTGTATGTCAAAAAAGGCAAAAACACGATGGTTTTGGCACCGCGCCAACGCCGAAACCCGCAGAGGGTTGTCTGCGCCCACGAAAAAAAGTTCCAAAAACGACGGTTTTAGCACCGCGACCCGGCGATTACCCGCAGAGGGTTGTCCGCGGTCAGAAAGAAACGTCAAAAAACGACGGTTTTGGCACTGCGACCACGCCGAAACCCGCAGAGGGTTGTCCGCGGACACAAAGAAACGTAAAAAAAACGACGGTTTTAGCACCACGACCACGCCGAAACCCGCAGAGGGTTGCAATCCCGATTGGCGATGTCAACCCAGCCCGCCGCCTTAGAAAGAGTAATTTTAATTTAGAAATCTAGGACTGGGTACGAAGGTCTACTAAATTCTACGTAAATCTCGCACTTTCTATTCACTTCAACTTCACTCTATGCAATTCACTCTATGCACTTCACTCTATGCAATTCACTCTATGCACTTCACTCTATGCACTTCACTCTATGCACTTCACTCTATGCACTTCACTCTATGCACTTCACTCTATGCACTTCACTCTATGCACTTCACTCTATGCACTTCACTCTATGCACTTCACTCTATGCGCTTCACTCTATGCACTTCACTCTGTGCACTTGACTCTATGCACTTCACTCTATGCACTTCACTCTGTGCGCTTCACTCTATGCACTTCACTCTATGCACTTCGCTCTATGCGCTTCACTCTATGCACTTCACTCTATGTACTTCACTCTATGTTGTTGGGTCAGAGGGCTCCGCACGGAAGAACCCTTCGCGATGCTTTCGGGAAAAATTTGGCCAGAATGGAACGGAACCTGCACCTCCAAGGGTGTCCTGAGGGAACCTCAGGACAGGGGGAGTGCGGAGGTTGCCTTGTATAGGTTGAAAGGGTAAAACACCCGTAAACATATTTGGCTCAAGATGAGCTTGACCAGTAAGCCACAAGTTAAAAAAGTAGTGCCTGGGCTCTTAGGGTTTGTTAAGGGTGTGGATTCCTTCCCCCCTTCTTTCCCCCTGGGTTGCTCTTATCCGTGTTCTGGGTTGTCTTTTGGTTCGATCTGGGGAATATAAGTTCTAGGCGATCAGTGGGGTTGATCTTTTTCCTTCTTTGGTTGTCCCCCCGTATAGGGTTTAGGGCGTAGGGTTTAGGGTTGTTTTAGGGTTAGGGTTTAGGGTTAGGGTTCCTGCCCCCCCCGTGGGGGGACCATACCATGGGGGGGGGGGGGGTGGCGAACCGAGAACCGGGATCATATATACATGCATATATATATATATACATACATACATACGTGGGGTTGGGGAATCCGCAGCAGACGACGACGCGTTGCGAAGACGAATGCCAAAAGAGCACTGGTAGGCGCAGACGCTCAGGAGGCGGCGACGCATTGCGAAGACGCATTACCCTAAAGGCACACTGGTAGGCGGAGACGCACATTGCGAAGACGCATTAGGAGGCGGAGACAAGACGTGTTAGCGGGCGGAGACGCATTGCGAAGCCCCCTTTTGTACCTTCAGACGAGCCTCGCAGGGCACCCAGGGGCAGTTTCTGCGGGCTCCGGAACCTAAAGCCGTCACCAACTGGGCCAATAACGCGTCACCAAGTGCTGTAGTGCGGCGTCACCAGCGGTAATGAGGCATCAGCCAATGTGTCGTCAGGAATCGGCGTGGGGACCCAATGCGGCGTCGCCAGGACAATGCGTCGTCACCTAATGCGGCGCCGCAATTCGGCGTCGCTAGCAGTAACGCGTCGTCGCACAGCGGTGTCGGCGTCAGGCAGATTCCCCCCCCACCCGATTTGCCGACACCCTGTATACATATACTAATGAGGCGATCGTGGCCTTTTGTGCAATATGTGCTGAGGTGTGGCGCTTGCGAAAGCGGAGCGAACCGCCCGAGAGGCGCCCGGCCGGCAAGTTATGCTATAATTGAAAGAGCAGATGCGTAGCCATGAGAGAAAGCACGTTCGTATGATTTGGCGATGGCAGTTTTAGAAGCAGTAAAGGAAGAGCAATACTAGTGCATGTGCGACCAGGAATGATGACAAGGGTAAAAGCCACACTTCCTGACGAAAGACCCAGGGCCAAAATAGTGAAATGAGAGCCAATAACCAGAGCATCGGAAAACGTAGTCCTCACAAAGGCAGCAACCGCAATGACATTCACAAGGTGGAAATCACAACCGTAGCGTACGTTGCCGTAACGGTCGCAGTGTGAGACGACAATCAAGCAACAACAGCGATGGTTGACCATTCGGGTAGGAATTTGTCCACCCCAAGCGCTGATGTTGTCCCCGGGTTTGTGTTTTCATAGACGCGACAAAGAAAGCAACACCCCGACGAGGTTTGTGTCGCGTCGCTTGTAGCTGCAGCCTGCGTCCGTTGTACTTGGAACCGAACATTGTTGCCAGACGTGCTGATTTACCTGGCCGACCAAAGCTTGAGGAAGTAATGGGCAGTAGCTTTTCGTCACCAAGTGGAAGAAGTCAGGATGTCTCAAGATGTTTTGGTGTCTCCCGGACGCTGGAAGCGTACGCTCCCGCATTCCTTGGCGAGCATCACCAAGATTTAATTAGGCAGGATAGCTTTCGAGGCTCACAAACTCATGAAGCTAGGAGGGTTCTGGGCGCTGGGGGTTCCCTAAGTTTGCGTCACCCACGAGCCTCGAAACCTTGAGAATGAAGGGGAGGTATGCTCGTGCAAAAGTTTCTGCGTCTGGACGGTTTAGTGGATTAGGATGGCCTAGGATATGGTGCAGCGTCCTTCAGATGAAGGAGGTCGCAGTGTCTCCCGGAACCCTGAACCCCAAACCCCAACCCCAAAACCTCCAAACCCTCCGCTGCGCAGTTGAAGACTGCAGCATGAACTATCGGTTTAAGCTAGCCGCGCCGCTTCAAGCTTGCCTGCGTTGCGGGCAAGGCGGCGCCAAGAAGTCTCGAAAGGCCAAAAGCCAAATGGCTTGTGCCGTGGTGTCCTTATTGCGAGTGAACAAGGTCACTGTTTGCTGTTACATTGGGGCGGATGGATTACTGGAAAGGCAATTTCAACTTTTGGCAGACAAGGCCTGAACAAATTAGGGGGGGCATGTGGGGTCGGTCGCTGGCTCACGAGCAGCTCAAAAGTATCCTTTGCTCCGCAGTCTACTTCCCCTCGTTAGCCTTGAGCCCTAACCCCAAAAGTTCTTGAACCCTACTCCTGAAACCGCAAGCTTTGTACCCCTGAACCATTTCAGGAGGCAGGGGTGCACGTTTGTTCAACGTCAAGCCTCGTCATCATCCCTGCGATGTTCTTTTGACTTGCTTTGCAAAGAAGATCATGCCGTGAAGAGTCGTGAAGAGACGTGTGGGACAAGAGTGGTGTCCACCGCGACTTGCGTTTCCTGGTAGAGAGGGAGTTGGCCAGTATACCTCGATGCGGCGGGCGCCAGCGGTACATCAAGGTTCATGTCGCCTGGCGCCCGCTTCGCGGCGCACTCTCGCGGCAGGCCACAGCGGCGCGTTGCCATCCCCGCAGCGGCTGGTGGTCCAACAAGGCGTCCCCTAGAATCCCTGCTGACTCCGCGGCGTGGACCAAGGCCGCCGCACCAGGGGCAGGTACGATCAGGCACTGCGCCTCCTTGTGCAACGGCGATGGACGGAACGGGGATGCCTGGAGTGCAGGACGGGGAGTGTGTCGGCCCAAGACGCCCCAGACGACCGGTCTCTGCAGAGCGAAGGCAAAGTCCACCAATAATACTGAGAGCATCGTTGCCGAGTAGGGGTCCCGAGCATTCGAGTGCTGTGGCATCGTGTCGCCATGCGAATTCATTTGTAACGCCAGGCAGCAAGACCTGCGACAGGCAGTTGCTGCATTGCGCGGCGCAACAGAGCAGAAGCAGCCAGGCGACCTGCAGGTCAGGGACAGCAGGGGCAGCAGGGATGCTGGCTAGAAGAGACACATGGTCGGCAAATCTTGAGCGAAGACCCAAGCAGCGCGGTCGGTCAGAGACACCACATACGTGTCGTCGAGGAACGCGTAGAGGTTCTGCCCTGGTTGCAACCTGGAGTGGAAATCCTTGCGCCCCGACAGAATTCAACCCGGGCATCAGCGGGTCTCGTTGTTCGGCACCATCGGCTTGGGATGTGGCATGTTCTCGGCCCTCCGCATGTATGTGCTTTCGACCCCATCAAGCATGCGCACGAACGTTATGAGCGCTCGCAAGTTGCTGTTTCCCCGCAGCCCTTCGAACATGGATGCACGCGATATGTGGTCGTAGGTGCCAAACCATCCACACTCAAGACCGTACCCCATGGCTGGAGCTCAGTGGCCAGGCGCAGCACGCGGGATAGCGCCTCCTCGCCAGCTCGAGTGGAGAGCGCGTACTGGAATGGGCCACCTCGGGGCACGAGGCGTTGCAACACATCGCCCATGACAAGGGCCCGGATACCACCGTTTGGTTTGGTGAGGGCGACTATCCCCCCCAATGCGGAGTCCTTCAACCACTTCACCCGGCAAGGAGTATCCCGGCGGTGCCAACAAGCGCTCGACGCATTCTTCATCATCAAGCAGACCGCGCAGGTGTTCCATCGCGGCCAACATGAGTGCAAAGCCGTGCAGCATCCAACGTCAAAGGACCGTCCTCAGGAACGTAGCCAAGTCCCGCAGCGTGTCGGTGGTGAGTGGAGCCCAGTGGAGCGAGTGGGAACTTGCGGCAGAAAGCTTCCGCGGTGGAAACGGGTCAGCTGCCGAAACCTCGGACCTCCGCCAGCAGGTCGCTCCAGCGGCGGTACGCACGCAGCTGCACCCGCTTGGATATCTCTTCTGGCGCGATGCGGTGTGGTCAACCACAGCTTCGATAGAGCAGAATTCATGGTGCCAACAGGAAAAGCTCCCAGCCTGCCGTTTGCACCTGCCCCTTCGACCGCTTCGGGACACCGCTGTTGCAGCACAGGCAGTGCGTCCGCCCATGCCGCCCAATATAGGCTGCAGGAGAGATGCGCTCCGCGTGCAAGGGGCCCAGACCCCAAGGCAGGCAGGCAGGAAGGCAATTGAGCTGCGCAGGCTCAGCATCAGCCGCTAGGCCGCCCAGCATGCCCTGCATCTGGTGGTGGTGGTGGTGGTGGTGGTGGTGGTGGTGGTGGTGGTGGTGGTGCTGCTGCTGCTGCTGCTGCTGCTGCTGCTGCTGCTGCTGCTGCTGCTGCTGCTGCTGCTGCTGCTGCTGCTTTCTCCTTCTCCCTTCACCTTTTTCTTCTCCTTCTTTTTGTCCTTCTCCTTCATTTTTTTTGTTTTTTCTGCTTCTTCTTCTTCTTCTTCTTCTTCTTCTTCTTCTTCTTCTTCTTCGTGTTCTTTTCTTCTTCTTTTTTTGCTTTTTGAGTTTGTCGCCGCCAGGCGGACGCTTGCCAGACCGCATCGTCATGCGTGCGTGCGTGCGTGCGTGCTCTGGTATTGCGGCCGGAGCAGTACGCAGCAGGTGCTGAGCCCGGGGCATGTCAACCCAAAGCTCGTGCAAAGCGGGCTCCGCACCTCCCCCACTGCGCTCTGGCAAAAGGGAGGTGCAGCGCAGAGGCGGCCAGCGCTCGCGGGGCAGCGACAGCAGTCATGCCGCTCCAACGCAGGATCCAGGCGGCTTGAGCGGCGGGCCGAAAGATGGCAGGCGCGCTCGCAGCGCGGCCGCGCGCAAGCAAGCGAAGGAGGCGGCCTCAACAGCCCAGCGTCCTCCAACATCGACGCCGTATTCTGCCAATCGGCACCGGCGTGCAGTGCTGAGCTCCGAGCATGTTTGTCGGTGCTTACGCCTGGTGGCACAAACCTTCCGTTTGATTTGCATCTTTGACTGTCTGGTCCACATCGCTGTGGGTGGGCGTTAGTGGAGCTGCTTCCAGTCGAGCCACCTGCTGTTCCAACTCTTTGCGAGCTGCGGTTTCGTGACGCAACTCGTCCTGGAGACGCGTACCGACTCTTGAGGACAGGGACTGTTCGCATACTTGCACCCAGAGTTGCAATCGCGGCCGCACTCATTTCAAGCGGGGCCGATCCTGTACTGCCAACGGTGTCCGACGCCATTGCTAACATCAAGGGTTTGGGGCTGGGCTCCTTCGGCTTGTTTTTTGCCCGGTTGTGAGCTTCATGGTCAGGGTTCCTTCCGGAGAGCCGTGCGTTGCTGCTCCAGGCGTGTCCTCATCCTTGCATGTCAAGCAACCCTTTGCAAGGCGATTTATATTCATCATACCGTTCCTACGATTTGGAAGCGGGTTGGCTAATACGGCCTCGCAGCTTCGGCAGGGCGGGAGGGAAAAAACGATTTGGTCCCATCCACCCAGAGGTTCTGCAGTTCCAACCGTCGTCGCCCGCGCACCTCAGCGGTCGCACGCAGCTTTCGCGAAGCCAACCGAGGGAATGCGCCGGGTTTATCAGGCCGCAAGCCGAGCACTACAAACTGCGGCTGGCTTGCTGGCGCAGGCTGCCACGCCGCTCGAGATCGCAGACGGCGGCATAGCAATGACCCGAATGACAGCGATCCGCAAGCCCGGTGGGTGAATACGAGGCATTGCAAACAGGGACGTGTGTCGTCGGCCGCTTGGACGCCGATCTTCGACCAAGCTACAAGGCTGTACCAGTTCGCGCTACGCACGAAAGCCTGGGTCGACGCTGATTGCCCGGTTGCGAGCAACCTTGGAAAGCCAGGCGCGTGGCGCTCCCGGAGCACCATGAAGGCATATCTGCTCACGTGGCCCAAAACGCCGCTGTGCTGAGGCGCGTGGCCTGGGATAGGCCCAAGCCTCCGAGCCTAGCGGGGAGCAAGGCGCGATGAGGTCGGGCGGAACGATCCTCCGCGCGTGGTTTGCTCGCGGCGCTGCTAAAGCTGAGGAGGGGGAGCTGGCTGAGCAATGCGTCCGCCTTTCCGTGCCCCTGTTGCGTTTCCCGCTCCAGCTCGCCCCATGCCGGTGTGGAAATCCGATCGCGCAAGCCCTCACCCATTCCCTGCAGAATGATGCTGCGCAGCCTCCAGTCCTATCGGCCCTTCAAGACGCACGCGCGTCGCTCTTCGCTCTCGGCTTTGACCCACCTGCCTGGGCATCCTCGTCAACCGCATCCAGTGACTGGCTGCCTGCTCCTGGGCGGCGGCGCCACTGCCCAGGGACAGCGTGGACAGGAGGAAAAAGGCTCGAACAATAAAAAGAGTAAACATTTTTTGATTTTGCTGGCCACTGGCCTCGTTTCTTTTGTTGCCGAACGGTTCTTTGCGGCCCACAACTTTGCCTCACGCATGGCCTTGCTTGCTTTTTGCGTGCAAACAAATTTCTGCATCTTCACACGCCCTGGAATTTGTTGGTCTTGCAAGCGACGGACGCTTCATAAACCCCTTCTTGAAATCCATGCCATTGGGCACCCTTGATCACATCATCCTTGTATTTCTCGATTTTTCTCGTGTTTTTTTCAAGCTTTTGTTCCAGGTCGTGTTTGAGAGCAGCCATTTGCTCTTCCGAAAGAGGCGTTGCTGATTGCGATGTAGATACAGCACTCACGCCGTGATGGCCCTGAAAAGCACTCCTTCCCCTTTTAAGCAAATCGTGCCGGACTTGTGCCGCGTGTCCTTGAACCGAAAAACTACGGCTGCGAGCATACACCTGGATCTCTCCGTGCACGGAGAGACATGTTCATCTGCGTTCCCATCCCGCAAGCACATTTGGATTTTTCTCCGTGCGCTGAGAGACATGGGGAGAAATGGGTGGGCAGGTGCGCGGGAAAAAAAAACAGATAAATTTGTCGCCGAGGCCCGGCTCTTCAAGGACGGGGACGTGCATGTGATGTCAAGCGTCGCGTGAAGGAGCAGATGCATGCGAGGTCCCAGCACCACCAACTCACCCCGCCAGCGTCCGCCAGCCCGATTGCTATACCGGCCAAAGGCGGCGAAGGAGCGCGCAACCGCGATGGCAAGGAACCCCGACAAACTCCAACAAGGGAAGCGGGGCTGCGCCGCACGCTGTGCCCATGGATCAACCGTATGACGGTGGCAGTTGCAGCACTCCAGGTCCGGCCGTTGTGCCAACCGCCAGCTGCGAGACGCCCCGCAACGGGCAAGCCATTCACCGCGATGAGGTCCCTGTCCCGTTGGTTTGCTGGTCGCAACCACAGCTCCAGCCTCGTCAACCACAGCTCCAGCCTCGTGGCACGCCCAAGTAATTCCACGCTCGAGAGGGCCTCTCCCGAGCATTTCCCAAGCCCCATCGACATCCAGACCACAGGCAAGCATCAACATTGTCACCCTACAGCAGCAGCGCACACAAGAGGCAAGAGGGAGCCGCAACAGACATAGAAACCATATCCGGAAGAGCGTGGAATCAACGGAAAACATGTGAGACCCAGACCAAGCTACAGAAAAATTGCGGCGGAACATTCAAACGCATCAAACCCGTCGCGACTATCTCCCATATACTGTAGCACACAAAATTCTAGCAAATCAGGCACATTCCGGGGAGTGTTTTGGGTAACAGCTTTGTTTGGGGTTGCGCTTGGGAGAAACCCCACAATCCTGACTGTTTGCGCGGTAGCGGTTTTGTTTGCGGCTCGCTTTTTGTGGTTTGCAACACCACAGTCAGGGCATATTCTAGGGACTGTTTTCGGAACAGAAGGGCCTGCCATGGGGCTTGCGTTTTTACATACCATATTTCCATGTAAAAATCTTTCACTTGGGTGTGTTTGCGCGTTTCGTAGTTCTCATGGCAGGCCCTGATACGAAGAAGTTTTGGCCTAAATCTTAGACGAATAAGGTCCAAGTTTAGGAACAGGTTCAGCGAGTGAAGTGTAAGGCTTGGCACGAAACCAGAAACGCATAAGGTTTAGGAGTAGGGTTCGACAATGTTCCCCCGCCCCCCGCTCATCTGGCATGTGGATTCCTGGTCATTCAACACTTTGGTTCACGAAACATATCCCACTCAGCATCTGTAGCTGGCTTCAACCAAAAGCTTTACTCACAATAACATCGTCGACATGGGGTACTTCGACACAATGATCGCGACTTATATGCTGGGTGCACGCAACATTCGCAAAACATGCACCATGAAAAAAGCAATCCCCATGACAGGCCGCCCTCTTTCGGAAAAGGCATTGTTTGCGGTTTGCGCCTTGTATCGCCCCCCGTGTCTGGTGAAGATGGCCTGTGTGATATGACTCCAAAAATTTTTCTCCTGACCAGTTTGAAATACAGTACTCGTTTGAGATTTTGAGTTTTACTTCTATTTAATTCAGTTTGAAATATTACATGCTCTGCCGAAGCATTTCTGGCCTCAAGATGGATGTTGTATTCGGCCAGATGAGGTATCAATCAAGTGCTATTTTGTGTATTTTTCCACAGGGAGTCGTGGGTGCAGGCATTGCCGATTATTATGTATAAAGAATCGTTGTGACGAAAGTCCAACAAAAAGACAAAACAACACTTCAACGTAGAGCAGTCATGCGTGCCAAGCTACCGGGTTTTCTCCAGCTGCTATTGGTGCTGCTGTTGCTGCGGCCAGTGTTTGCCACGGACCCATTGTGCCTGGAGCCAGGTATTGCCGAGGAAAATCGTACATTCATAGAAGATGACCAGGGCCGTGGCATTCCAATAGGCCTGCTGATTTATCTTCGCACCTCCTCGAAAGTACTGACGCGCATTGCTGGCATCCTAATTTCAGAGAAGCTGGGGTTTCACATCGACTACATGTATCAGAAGGAGCATTCGCGAGAAGGTGCATACTGGTTGTCATGTGCGGACGTCAATACCAGTGCCGTGGGGGCAGAGCAGTGTGTGCCTGGCGAGAACCGAGCTCATGTGGCTTTAGACACAGGTTTCGGCCCGACACCTTACGAGGTGGGTTTCCTTCGGCCGCAGAGGTTGTTGCAGGATTGTTGCCAACGCAGTCCACGCGATTTGGGCTCTATGGGATTCCAAAGCCGCGAAAACATGTACATGAAAAGGTCTGAATTGGAAGCAGCTCTGGCCGATGGCTTTATTTTGAACTTATACAGCAGCTATAACACGACGCACCATGACCCGAGGAAGTATTTTGAAGGACTGGACTCATTGAATATTTCGCATTTCGAAGCCTGCAACCGTACGTTTTCATGGACACTGTCGTCCGAAGACCTGGAGGGCTATGTAAATTGGACAGGTGATTTTGATGGAGTCACGCAAGCGGCTGATGGAACCTATTGGCTTCGATGCCCTGACGAGTATTTTTGGCTCGCACCTGCATGCCGTCACAACGTATCAAGCTGCATTCCAACGGTCACCTTCGGAGGTGAGCTTTTTCTGGAGATGATGCATTGGTCACCCTGCAGCACAGTGTTCATGGTTTTTCATATGCATATTTGTTTTGGGTTTCCAAATTGGGTTTGTGATCGTTGTCTTGGCCCTTGGCCTCTTCTTCCCTTGAAGCCATCAATGCCCGAATTAGATGATCAAATGAGTGGAAAGTTGGAGAATGGGAAGAAAGTTCAGAGGCAGGGCAACCGAGCACTCAGTCACTCAGGTCGACGGCTCATGGCCTTCCGCTCGCCTTGGGCAGTTACATCGACCCCTACATTTTCTTCGAGACAATGAAGAATGCCCGCACGCTCTTCTATTGGTGGGAGCCCGAGAACTACCGGTTCCTTGGCACGAGAGAGAGAAAGAGAGAGAGAGAGAGAGAGAGAGAGAGAGAGAGAGAAAGAGCGAGAGGCGCACCTTAGATCGTGTTGGCTATTTCGTGTGAATCCCGGGGAAAGTGCTGCACTGCCAACTTCTCACCTTGCTCACCCCGAGGGAGCCACCAGAACATTCCTAACAAAGGAACACAGCTCGGCATGGGGAGATGGCCACTTACTTTATTAGGGGGGTGGTTGGGTTTAGTTGTGTTCGTTTGAGTTCTTTGGGTTGTGGTTTGCGGTTTTGTCAATTTGGATGGTTGATTGCACTCCAAAATGCAAAAGGGGGGTGGCCCAAGTGTAGATTTACCATTCGTGATGTGTCCTTCCTCAATGCATACTCAGTCTCCCGCTTCCATGACAGTTTAAGTTTACGTTCCTCCAGCCAGGCTCAGAGGGACCCCTGAGAGCACCATGCTCGCACAGACAGGGAGTTTTTCACTTCCTAGGAGTCAATAATCGCCACCCATGCACACGCGTGTAACTGGGAATGGGGGGTGTAGGAGGGTATAAGGGGATCCGGACTTCGTGTCAAGGAAGGAAGGAAGAAGGAAGGAAGCAGGGAAGGAAGCAAGGAAGCAACAATTGCTTTTAAGAATTCAACGGCAGCGCAGTCGGTTCGCTGGGGCAGAATCGTGGATGTGTCTAGCAACATGAGTCTTGATGGTGTCGCCCTTGCGAAGGTTTGATGTTGACATGGTGCCTTTGATGCTACCGGTCTACAACGCGAGTGAATGGTCCGAGGGTATCCGGAGGACGGCACAGCCGCCTGGATATGTGGGCAAGCTGGTCAGTGCTAATCTTCAAGACAAGGCACCTCAGGTCCACACCCTGATCGAAAGGTTTGCCATTGATATCCAAGACCTGGAAGAGCTGAACGAAATCTTAGCAGAGGCCAGGGTCTCGCCCAATGATCCCCCCGGGGCAAAAAGCTCGGAGATCTTTCGGGCGGCCTGCGCTTGGATCAGCTCCAGCGAGTCCCTGTGGAAGACGTGGATCCCCACTGCGTGCGACTCCGGGTCTGGACTGGCTGATGCAGGCGGCGCATGTTGAAGCATGTTGAACCCCAACTTCCCCAACGTCTTGATCATGTCTTGAACATGAACATGCCTTGACTGGTTTTCTTCTCTGGACATGAAACAAACCAGGAGGCGACTTCCTCCTCGCTCGCGGAGATGATGCTGTGGGTTGCAGTGTTTGTCCATCGGGTCGTTTCTCGGAGCCTCTTCTGGATAGTGAAGGCTTCACTTACCGTTGTTCTTGGTGCCGTCCGGGCACCTATCAGGACGTTGCAAATCAAGGAAGCTGCAAGCTGTGTGCAGTTGGCCGCACGGCGGGAACACAGGGTGCCACAGTCTGTAGCCTCTGCCCCCTGGGCACTTTTAGCACGCAGACTGCGAGCACTGCGTGCGGCAGCTGTGGCAATGGTGAGGGCTGGACCACAAAGGCAGGGGGGAACGGAAACAATCTTGCTGTTGGAGCATACAGTAGCCTACGTCCTCGGCCTTAGGGGCAGACCTAGCTTGGAACAAAAGGCTGGTAGCAAAACATGAACTTGAGAGATGAAGGCAGAGGAAGTGACATTGCGCCCTGACCTGAAGGAGCTGGTGGGGACCGGAGAGGAGGCGTCCAATGGGACGCGGTGGATCGAGGTGCGCGGGGCCGTCTCGGAAGCCTTCTGTGCCTGCGTGGAGGGCCGTTTCCTCAACCAGGGCCGCTGTGAGACGTGCCAGGAGGGCGCGCGGTGCTTGGGGCACACTGGCCTGACGCTCGACCCGGGCTACTTTGCTTTTCCCGAAAACCCCGGCCACGTCTACCGCTGCTTCGGCAACGGCCGCCGCTGCCCCGGGGGCTTGCCCGGCAGCTGCGCACCCGGCCGCCGGAACAGCAGCCTGACCTGCGCCGAGTGCTTGCCTGGGTTCTTGCCGCAGGCAGATGGCGCGTGCCGAGTGTGCGCGGCGTCGGACTTTGCTGTCGTTTGCTTCCTTTGCCTGTTCGGGCTTGGATGCGTGGGATGTGCGCATGCAGCTTTGATTGCAGAGGAGCAAGCAGCCGGTCACGGCAGGCAACGTGGTAGCCTGTTAAACGCAGGCTTGGGCTTCAACCAGCTGCTTACCTGTGCCCAGATTTTTGGCATCTTACGCCGGCTGCGCATTCCCTGGCAGGCCTCGTGTCATCATTTGGCTTTCTTCAATTGCGCAACGATTTCAAAGCTTGTTGGTAACTACTCTGTGTCTGTCTCAGGGTCTCAGGTTCTCTCTCTCTCCCTCTCTTTCTCTCTCTCCCCTTTGTCGCTGGTGCTCTCGCACGCTCTCGCGCGCTGTCGCCTCGCTCTCTCTCGCTCTCTCTCGCTCTCTCTCGCTCTCTCGCTCTCTCTCGCTCTCTCTCGCTCTCTCTCGCTTTCTCTCGCTCTCTGTCGCTCTCTCTCGCTCTCTCTCGCTCTCTCGCTCTCTCGCTCTCTCGCTCTCTCGGTGCAGCTTGGGCTGGGCCATAGCGGGATGCAGTCACGGGCAGTATCAGTGGCTTATCATCTCGTTCTTTGTGCTTCTGCTGGCTTAGCATTGTCGGCTCAGGAGCCCTTCTTGTTGATGTTGAAGGCATCGGAGTACCTCGCGCTGGATGTGGCGGTGTCGTCATTCAGCTCAATCCAGTGTGTCCTCCCAACGACTGCTTTAGCAGAGTACGTGTCGGCCGCGCTATTGCTACCTATGGCCGTCACCTTCGCCTTGCTGCTCGTGCACTTTGCCTACATTTGCTGGATGCGGGGTGGCCCACGGCTTGATTTGCTGGGGAAGACCTTCGGCTCCTTCTCCATGCTTTTTCTGATCTCAATTATGTCCTCGATCCTGGAACCGTTTTATTGCAACTTCCATCCAGGTGGTGCTCGAACCATGCAGTCACGCCATGATGTGATCTGCAACTACCGTGGTGACCATTTACAAATCTGCATTGTGGCTTGGGTCCTATGCCTGCTCCCCTTGGCCTTTCTAGCCATTTGCATCCGAATTGTTTTTGTGGATTTGCCAAAGCGAATTCACAGGGCTGACGTGGACTTTGTGATTGCCTGTTCCTTCCTCATTATGAGATCTCGGCCCGGGATGGAGGCCTTCCTGGTCGTTGTCCTGGTTCGCAACGTCCTCATGACTTTGTCGCCTTTGATCACGTCACAGGCAGGCAGCTTGCTGATGATTTGCACGTCGCTTTACGTCACCTTGTGTGGGACAGCCTACTGGCAGCCGTGGCGCACGCAGCTGGCCACCTACACAGATGTGATGTTGCATGCGGGACTGCTGCTGGTTCTGGACATGGGCAAGTTCTACACTCCTATGGAGGAGGGCCAGGTTCTGATGGTTATCTGTGTTGTGGCTGCTGGGCTGATGTTCTCCGTGAGCCTCGTGATTGTGCTCGCTGCTGCTCAGCGCCAGTGTTCAAAGCGGCACTTCCGCTTCTTTCTCAGCTACCATTCCGAAACGGGGAATTTTGCCCGGCTGCTCAAGCTGGAGCTCGAGAGGCATGGCTTCCAAACCTTCATCGCTTTGGACGAGGACCTCGATCGGCACGCCCGCATTGCGCGGGTGGCGCGGGACGTCGACACGGTGGTGTGTCTTGGAAGCCGTGGCTTTCTGGCAAGTGCATGGCGGGTAGGCGAGTTGGTGGCGGCCAAGGTGCATGGTGTGAAAGTCGTGTTCCTCTGCCTTCCCAATTTCGTCATGCCTGACAAGCAGTTCATTGAAGCTTACGAGACGTTAGTGCCCCGCATCAACGAGCTTGCTACTCATGCAATTGCTCTCGAACAGATTCAAGAGACACTCGTCTGGCTGAGTTCTGTTGAACGCTTTGACATCCTAGATTGTACAGATCCGGAGATCTTCACGAGCACTGTCTCTTGGCTGGTCGACAGCGACGTAAAGCGTCGCTCTGCTGTGGAGGTCAATCGAGACGTCAGTCGACATGTCAGTGTTGACAGGACCGCAAAAACCGTCTATCTCATCATGGCGGACACGACGCAAATGGAAGCCCAGGCGGCCGCCTACACCCTCACCATTATGCTCGCTGCCAAGATGAGGGAGCTGTCGCTCAAAGGCTCTTTGCGTGTAATGCGGTCTGGGGACATGGCCGACTGCTGCTCTGCAAGTGAGACGGCGACTGCACTTCTGCTGTGCACGTCGGGTTGCCTGGAGTCACGGCAGATTGTCACGTGGCTGCTGCAGCTGAGCCTCCTGCGTTCCAGCTTCGTCCTGCCTGTGGTCACGGAGGACTCTTTTCAGATCCCTTCGCAAGGCTTCGAGCTCATGCATTCGAAGCACTTAGATGGCTTCGACAGGGCGCGCTATGCGTGTGTCCTGGAGGCAGTTTTTCACGAGATTTCTGTGCCCTTCACGCCCAGGAGCTCATCCGGAAGGAAGGCAATTAGGTCGGTCATGTGGTGTGCTTTAGGCGGGCATTAGAAACGACAAGGTTCTCCCAAATTTTCAGCCGTCAGCATCTCTAGATGCCTTTAGGAGCTCGAACGCGCGGCAGCTGGACTTGCAGGCCAAGCTCATGGCCGAGCGCCTCAGTAGGCGAAGGCAGCCGTTGCAGGCGCGGCCCTGCATGCAAAGTCTTTCTGCAGACTCCGCGGCCTTGGAGACCGCAGTGGAAGCCTTGCTGGACGCTGATGTGTCCTTCAGTGCATTCAGTGAAAGCTCCGATGTGGGCTTCGAATTGTAAACAAAAGTATAAAATGGTCTTGCACATGCACACGGACATGCGCACGCACACGCACACGCACACACGCACACTTGCACGCACCCACTCGCATCCGAACTCTGACCCGCGTGGCTTTGCCCGCACTTTCCCCTAGCCTACATGTTTTCCTTGGGCGAGTAGCCTGTCGGCAACCGACTGGCTTCGCACAAATTGAAGGCAGGCAGTGCCCCGGCGGATGTGGGTCCGGACTTTGCGGAACGTGTCCTGGTCTTCGCTCCCAGGTATGTCTTGAAACTGGGACTCGCATGATGCCTTCAAGCTTACAAACAAGGCTATCAAGTGCCCATACCCGGGATTTTCGCGCAGGCCGTGCCTGATGTCACTGTGAAGCCTCCATCGTGACAGGTTGAATCGCGAGTCTTCGGGAGCAGAGGACAACAAACACGGCGTGCCGTGCAAACTTGGACTGACTGTCCGGCATCTTCTGAGAATTTCTGAGCAAGGTGCCATCCACACACTGGGAGTTTCGCTTCATGTGAGCCCGAACCACCCAAATCTCTCTATGTTGCCTGAAGAATTCCCTCAAGTTGCTGTAGCCGTGGGAGCCGAGCCCAGCTAGTGGGTGATGGAATCCGTCATTGTCCATGTCGTTGTGGGCAGCGGCTTTGTTCCTGGGCATCGTCAGAGTCTAGGGCTGCCAGCAGGAAAGCTTTCTGCAGTATTCTACTTTCATTCACATGCAAAGGGCAACTTGAAAATGCAGAACTGCTCCAATCAAGTCCAATCCCAGGAGCCGTGGCGACGACAAACGCGACTTCACATGCCTGCTTGGTGAATGGGGTTCCCGCGGCGAAACGTTCTTATCTCCAGGACGTCGTGAGGTTTGAAGAGGTTGGAGGAGGGCTCCAGGTCGACTGAGGTCAGCTGCCAGCATCTGTTTCCCCCCTATTTGCTGCTTGGCTTGCCTGTGTTCTGCTTTTGCTTCGCTTGTTTTCGGAATCTGTCCTGTGCTTTCTGCGTTTCCTGCTGTTCGGCTTCTGCGCTCTGCCTTGTTTGCTTGTTGTGCTGTTTTGGCTTTGTTTATCCTGCGATATTCTTTATTACATCATCGTGTGGAGTTCTTAGTTGCTCTTCTCTCGGGTAGGCGCGCCGCCCCCGCATGCGAAGCACTTCGGCGCTGAAATTGGGCGCTGGGCGTTGGGCGTTTGTCCTGCTTGGAGGCTTAGAGGTTTCTCGAATTCAGCATGTGCAAAACCTCACACCACGCCTGCAAACGCCACGTGCTCGAGTTCCGCGCGCTTGTAAACGCCTTGCAAATACAGAGGTGCTCAAATTCTGCCCTCGCAAAAGCTTTGCAAATAGGCGGCGCCCGAATGTGACTGAATTCCACGCTTTCAGGCACGACGCGAATACCACGCTTGCAACAACCTCGCAAATATTGTGGTGTTCAAAGTCCGCTACCTCTAAGACCTCACAAGTCATACTCGCTTGCAAAAACTTGCAAACTCCACGGCGCCCCTGCAAAAGCCTCGCTGTTATGGTGCTTGCTGGAGCCGAAAGCAAGTACCGTGGTCGCACATACTGCGCTGGTAAAAACCTCGCAAACAACAAGGCGCCCGATTTCTGCTCTTTCGAATACTGCCAAAAACTTCGCGTGCTTGCCAAAACCCCGCTTCCCAAAACCATGAAAATTCCGCGGTGCTCGAACTCCAGGCCAGGAACTTCACAATTACCGTACCCGACATGTGTGCTTGCTAAAATCTCGCAAATACCCTGGTGCCCAAATTCTGACGCTTGCAGAAAAGCACCTCACACATCCCGCGCTTGCAGGAGAACTCCACAAATACCGTATTACGCGCTTTCAAATATTATCGGAGTATTAAAAGTATTATCGTCGTGGTATTTAAGTGCGTTCCACGGTCTCACAAACCTTGTAAACGTCGTTGCACCTGAGTTTCATGCAGCAAAATCCTTGCAAGCACCGCGCTTCCAAAAACTGCGCAAGCACCGTGGTACTAGATTTCCGCACTTGCAATATCGTGGTGATGGGATTTGACGGAAAACTTGGCAGATATCGCGGTGACGGAACTCCGAACTTTCAAGAATGCATATGGTGTGGATAAAGTTCTGTGATGCATGCCGACAAAGGAGGTCCGGTGTTGCGAGTATCCGTTTTGGTGACCGTGCTGTTTTTGGTGACCCAAATGACATAAAATTGGCTGCCGGAGTTAAGTTGTAAAGCAGAATCACGTTTTCTGGTGCAACTTAACTTGGGAGGAGGAGGAGGGCTTTGAGCGATACTTTCAAGACTGGCTTCTGGAGGTGAAACAGAGTTACGTCTTCCATTGCTGCTGTGCTTGCTGGTCCACATGCTTCGTGCCACATGTGCCACGGAGCTCGTGCATCAACTCGGCACGTTCTCGATGTAAATGCATCCCTGTTTAACGGTCCACGCCTCGCCCCGTGCCAAGTCGCTCACTCGCGCGGTACACTCGTCCGCGGCACACTCGTCCCGCCTATTCCCGTTCTCACCGCCCGCACCGCCCGCACCGCCTCTCACCCCCCTGCCCACACCGCCCATGCAACCGCCCTGAATGAAGATAGACATGTGGGGTCATCTGGCATTTATATTTCAAAGATGGTCCGAACGAACTACAGGTGGTTAAGCAGTCCCTCAGCCAGTCTTTTTGGCGCCAGGACGACGATGGCCAGCACTTGCCCCTGGGCCTTCTGGAGTATGATTGGCCTTCGGCCCGCCTCCTGTCACGGACCCTCGGGCCAAAGTTCAACAGCCAAGGCATCGTTTTCGTTTTTGTTCAGCTGTGCTTTGCTGTGCTCAGGGTCTTTGGCGCCTTTAACAGGAGCTGTTGTTCGGATGTTGAAGTCAGGCTTCAGGCCCGAGGGAGATTTGAAAAGCTTGTGTATCACAAGAACCGTCTGAGAGCTTGTCTGAGGATCGCCGCCACCTTACTAGAAGAGGAGCTGGGCTACCATGTGGTTCTGCAGCACCGCACGGCAAGCTTTATGGAGTCTCTGCGCCAGCTCGCTGGCTGCGCCGAGGGCGAGGGCACTGGGATCCTGGGCCGTGAACCCGATGGTGTGCCCCAAACAGTTCGAGGCAACACGGTTAGGCCTTGCTCCGCAGAGGCTCGTTGCCATGTGGCCCTCGACAGCCCCCTGGGAAGGAATGAGCAACTGGGGCCCTGCTGAGCATGCTGCTCTCTTTTCTCTTTGCCCCTCACAACTCCCCAGCCCTTAGCCCTAAGCCCGAAGCCCCAAGCCATAACCCATCTAAATTGACCTGACTGGATGTACAGGGACCTTGCCTGCCGTGTGCGAGAGTGAGCGACGAACACATCTAAACTTCCGAGGCATACACATCTGGCCTTTCGGGCGGCCACGCCCTTGACAGCCCCCGAGGATATCGGGAGCATCTTGGACATGCTCCAGAAATCAATTTCCGCGAGCCCCGAACACTTGCTTAAACAAGCCAAAGACATCAGAATTCAGAAACCCGAGCCCTAGCTGAATCCATGGTTGAAATCTGAGGCATGGGTTACTTCAGCGAACAGAACCTGGCCGTGTCCTTAGCGGTCCGTGCCGCTGCCTACGAGGTGCGGGAGGGCCGGGGGGGAGGGGGCGGGGGGAATTCAGCTCTGCCGCAAACCCCGTGTGTTGACGCGTGTCTGCACTGGTTTGGGTATGTTTGAGGTTTGCTGTGTAGGAAACCGCGAGAGGACACCGGCCTGGCTTTGGATTATTACCAGACCTACAACCAGAGCCTCATCAGCAAGTACAGGCCGCTCTTTCAGGCCAGTGCCTACTTCGATGAGCTCTCGAGAATCGACCGCGCAGAGGTCTTCGAGTGCACTGAAGCTGGCTTAGAGTGGCCTGGAGTTGGAATCGCTTTTTCTTTATCTGGGGCGTCTGATTTACTCAAAGAACAGGATTCTGTGACGTTCGTTTCGATTTCTCTCGGCGGCACTACTCTAAAGGTTGTCTCTCACTGTTCACTTCACCAAGGGAGATAAGCGGGAGACAAATGAGTCCACCAGGTGCTCACCTTTTCTTTCAGCGGGAGACAGGTGCGAGACAATTGGCAATCCAGGCGGGCGTGACAGCTTCCAGGGTCCACGTCGCAGGCCCTCTGGATGCGGGATGCTAATCATTAAACAAAAGCTTAGCAATCGCAAGAATACTTTTCCGTGCAAGGGAAAGTACGGAAAAAAAACGAATGAAGGAAGGAAGGGCGAAAGGAAGGAAGGAAGGCCTGCAGCTGTTGAAATTTCCATGCTCCCATCCTGGACCTGAATGTTTGGGCGCGAGCCAAAAATGCATTTGCAGTTGGCTTTCTGGTGCTTCTGTCTTTTTCCAGACAGGGCCAGATGCAATTTGGCTTTGGAAAAAGCGTGCTGTCACAGCCGGGCTCCAAGATTGCATTTGGACGAGTTCCTCTCTATTCTGGTCCCCGTTCGGGCTTAACGCCGCTTTTTTGTAGACGTTTGGGGGAGTCTATGTTTGTTTCTGCAAAACCAACCCGAAAGAAAAATCGGAGTGTTTTGAAGTCGGCCAACCTCCACTGTCAAAGGCAGATCGTGGTTGGTCGCAACACACCCGCCTATTCACATTTTTTGGTTTGGCTTTGGTATGGTTTCGGTGTTGTCATGAAACACAGACACCAAAAAATGCCATGCTTTCATTTCGCATGATTTCGCAGGGAATGACAGTCGAATGCATTTAGGCACGGGCCAGTACTGAATTTGCAGTTGGTTTTTGAGGGCTTGAGGCCTTTCTCGTTTCAAAACTGGGCCAGGCACATGGTTTGGATGCCAAAAATGGCCATGTCCACGTGTTTGGGAAAGGCCGCAGATTGCCCAAATGCCTTTAGGCGCGGACCAACAGTATGCAGACAAGGCCAGGTGTAGCCAAACTCCATCTGAGCATGTTCTTCTACACCCTTCCGCGTTTCTCGCGACGATACAAAAACCGCAGAATTTATGAATCCGACCAACAGCAGGGAAACCATTGCCGAACGATTTTCTATGGCAGATGAATTGGCTTAAGTGCTGACACCCAAAGAGATTGTCTGAACGCACACAGCCGGGCCCCAAAAATGCATGTGGACATGTTCCTTTTCATTCCGGGCCCGTTATCCTTTTTACAGACTTTTTTTGGGGTTCTGCGTCTGCACCTATGGATACATGTTGTCTTCTTACTGTTACGCAGCAGACGGAGAGGGAAGGAAAGAGGGGCGGAAAAGGGAAGGAAGGAAGGAGGGACGGACAAGGAGGAAAGAAGGAAGGAAGGAAGCAGAGGGAGGGAGCGAAGAAGGGAGGGAAGGAGGGAAGGAGGGAAGGAGGGAAGGAGGGAAGGAGGGAAGGAGGGAAGGAGGGAAGGAGGGAAGGAGGGAAGGAGGGAAG
>CAJNDS010001233.1:17500-27400 GCA_905221605.1 Symbiodinium natans | reverse complement strand
ACTACTACTACTACTACTACTACTACTACTACTACTACTACTACTACTACTACTACTCCTACTCTACTACTACTACTACTACTACTACTACTACTACTACTACTACTACTACTACTACTACTACTACTACTACTACTACTACTACACTACTACTACTACTACTACTACTACTACTACTACTACTACTACTACTACTACTACTACTACTACTACTACTACTACTACTACTACTACTACTACTACTACTACTACTACTACTACTACTACTACTACTACTACTTACTACTACTACTACTACTACTACTACTACTACTACTACTACTACTACTACTACTACTACTACTACTACTACTACTACTACTACTACTACTACTTTAATTTCCAAACAAAAATGTTTCACATGTAAGAAAACATCGCCTAGCCGAAAGTACGCGATCCATCGATGTTATGCTCATTCATTGGTTCTCCATGCACGACAATGCTATTCACATGCACCGACTGCAATGACATGCACCCTCACACTAACACGACTGAAGCTTACGCACTGGCATCTTTTCCAAGGAAGGGGATTTGCTGTGTCTGCTTCCATCCGAGATCTGTCCTCTGCAGGTGTGTGAGAAACGAAAGCTCCCTCTCTTGGTCGGGGAGAATGCAAGTCCCTTCCTTGGTCATGGGGTTTCAGGCCTCGCGCCCGACGAGCGAGTTCACCAGCTTGGCCATTTCCGCAAGAAGCACCTGGTCTTGGAACCTGCAATTGTGTGGCAGCCCTGTAAAGTCAAGGCGAGACGGGGCGTCCGCCACATTGGATTTGCTCGGTACCCGAGCGTAGAACGGAATCATCTCGAGCTCCTGTTCTAACAATGCGCAAGCATTGCTCAAGAGGGTCAAAGCCTCTGAATCGCTGGTCAGCTTGAGGAGCGTTATGCGCGCCGCCTCATTGTCTAAGTAGCACATCACATGTTTCCCCCGCAGAAACTCTCGGGCTAGAATGAATAGCAGGAGAACAGCTATGCTCTCGAGCTCGTTGATGACTTTAGACTTTCCTTGCAGAAGTTTCTCAGCAAGGTCATGCGGCAACACAATGCCAAACCAGCACAGGATGTGCCCCTCCTGATTGAACAGGACTGCTCCCAGGCCCATATCGAGGCCTTGGAGTCCTTCTTGCGAGGCGTCCGTAAAAGCGTACACCGTCTCTGAGGTCTGGGCTCGCACTATCCTCGGCGACGCCTCGGCTATGTAGTGTCGTAGCCCCTGCAGTGCTGCGCAAAGGGAGGCTTGGTTTTGTCTCCTGACATATGCGGGGGCATTGATGATGTCAGAGATTCTTCTCATGAAGCCCTTCGGCAAGCGCCCAGAGAGTTGGCCCGCCACGAAGTGCAGCCTTCCCCTCAGTCGATTCCAGGTCTTAGGGCTTGAGGCTCCTTGCTCCTGAAAGGCTGCCAGGTCTTCGATGAGACTTTTGGTCCGCTCTGCTGTATTCTGGATCCTAATTATCTGCTTGCTGCTGTCTGTAAGGTCAAATTCGACCCCCAAAGATCTGAAGACCTCCTGGAACGGCTGGGCCTTGTCTCCGTCTCTGTCAAACTCAAAGCCGAGCAAGTCTAGCAGAAAACATGCACTGGCCTCTGCGCTAGTGGCCAGCTGTCGTGTTGACAACAGTGTGAAGTCATCGTAAAAAGAGCTCCAAGGTAAGTGCCAGAACGTGTTTCCTATATGACAAATAGCCAGGCTGACCCTGATGAATGCATGGACCGCCGCCACAGCGCCGAATGGAAGGCAGAGAAGCCTCCGACCAGCCTTTTGATACTTCATCGAGACTTTTCTGCCACAGTTCTTCCAGGAACTGAGATGAGTCCTCAACTTCCTTGATGACCTGGTGGTTCGTCTCCTGCGTCAGTTGGGACAGGTCCTTCAGGGAGAGGAATGCTGGACGAAAGTCGGTGGACCAGCCTGCCGGAAGGTCCAAATGCCCCACAAGATCAAAACCCTGTGCCAGGTCGTCTGCCACTGCCTTGTCGGCGTAGTGGGACGCTTCTAGCATCTCTTTGAAGAGCAGTATTCTCTTGTTACGGAGGCTGCTGCGGATGTGCTCGGGCAGCCTGGCTTTGAAGTCGTCTTCAGCTAACTGCAGCTCCTGGGCTCGCTGGAGCCATCTCCGTGACTGCGCTGCTCGAGTCTCAATCACCTTGGTTGCAAGCTGTTTAGAACACGCCAAAATTGCCTTCCGCAGGGCGGGTGGCACCCCGAGACACAGGTGCCGGGGTGGCCGGCCAGTCGGGCTTTCGCCACGAATTCCTGTGGGTTCCACGGGACTTCCACCAGCACATCCGTCGCAGAAGACAGCAGGGGCGTCACTCTCAGCGCCGGGGCTCCTGGCGCCTTGAAGCCCGGGATCCTGTCCGGTGCCAACCACTGTGTAGTCTGGAGAGCACTACGGAGTTGGCCGGGCACTGTCCATCTGATTCGTCTGCGAAATTCGGGGATAACCTGAAACGATGCAGCCCTTTTGGTCTTCGCCTGTGTCGTTACCACCCTGGCTCCTGAGGAGTTTGCGGGATCTGCCTCCAAGAGATTCAGACCATCCCGACAGCCCTTCTGTGTCAGATGCTGCAGCAGCAGGGAAACAAAGTGCTTACAAAACTGGTGTGGATACGCAGTCTCAAGCTTTGTTGCGAGAACTCCCTCCTGCACTTTCCAGGGCAGGTGCTCGTGGGATCCATCACACGTGACAGCCAGGCCTGTGATGAGGTCGCTGTTGCACAGCAGGGCCGTCCGCTTCAATCTCGAACCTCCCATCATGCAAAAGTCGCACTGGACCACGATCGCTTGTTCACTCCTGAGGATATGTTCAATGGCGCTGCAATGCCAGAAGAAACTGCGATAGGGGTTCTCTATGATTACCACAATGTCATTTTCGCAGCAGAAGTCCCAGATTCGGGCCGTGAGCCGGTAAAGCTCGTTAGCCTTTGCCACCCTTTCTGCATCGCTTGGGCCAAGGCCTGGGAGCCCTTCCGGGCACTCCACTGACCGCAAAGGACGCGGCTCGTCCTCCCCCGAAAACGGGATTTCCCTGGCCCTGCTGGATGCGCCGCAGGGCGGCGCCAGCCATACGGCGACCAGTCCTGGAGAACCCAGCCATTTCCACAGAAGACCTTGGTGCGACAGCAGGAGCAGGTCCAGCTGTATGATCTTGCCCTTGCGCCTCGGCATGCGGACATTGTCTACTCCGACTGACCGCTTGAGGCCGGCTGAAGCAGCTGCCGAGGTAATCCCGGCCGACCCCGCGAAAATTTCCAAAACCCAACACTCCTGTATGGTCTGGGGCGCAGTACATTGCGCTTGTCCAGACCTATGCGCACCGTGATGACTCGCCTGAGGTGAAAATGCAGAAGCCTCAGCTGGAGGCTTGGAAAATTGTGGGCTTGGCTCAGCCACCCGCTTGAACGGGGGCTGCTTCTCTTGCCCTTTCGCAATAGCAGCAGGGTACGAGTCCTTGCAGCTCTCTTCGGGCCTGTCCGCCTCAGAAGCGGGAAAATTGTTCTGTTCACAGAATTGGGCCGAACTGTCTCCACCCTCCCCCATGGCTGTTTCTGCTCTTACCGCGCACGCTTCTGTGCGACGCGCGGTCAAAGCAGCTCGGGACGCCTGGTCCAGCGCAGAAGCGCTGTCATTCGACGTCCCTTGCAGCGGGGCGTTCTTTCAGGCTACCTGGCCTGAATGCTTGTGCTCAGAAAAGGGATGCTTCCGGAAGCAACCTGGGTGACAACACACATGTCTGCCACGTGCACATCTGCCCCCCAAGGGGGCGTCCTTGCACTGTCCTAGGTTGAAGCCAAAACAAAGAGGCTCTCCTTGCTCGTCGTTCGGCACTCCGCCTCGCAAGGCGGCCGGCATGGGGGTCTCCCCCTTGCCTCCTTGCAAGACAAGGGACTTGTTCGGAAAGCCTCCCTTGCCACTGTCAAATTTGCCCTTTGTGGGGAGGCGGGCCCCCTTGAGGCCTGATTTGCCTCCTTGGCCCTTGTCTCCTTTGTCGATCCTCTGATATTTCCATTGTCCATACCCTTTTCCATCACCCCAGCGCTTGGGGCCCTTGCCAGCGCCTTTGCCTCCTCTATCTGGGAACCCTTCCGCACGAGGTGTCGGCATGAAGTGAAAATTGACTGCAACCGTGTTGGTGGCTTCCAGAAAGACTTGATCTGAGCACCGGGCGTCTGCAAGCGGCGCGTTCGCCGCTGCCCTTGTCAGGGTCGGCTGTTTGCTGCCAAGCTCCATCCACAAGGCCCGATCTGCTCGCAGGACCTGCTGCAGCGTCGGACGGTTGAAGCCTGGGGGGC
The DNA here is from genome assembly GCA_905221605.1 of Symbiodinium natans. Lineage (NCBI taxonomy): Eukaryota > Dinophyceae > Suessiales > Symbiodiniaceae > Symbiodinium > Symbiodinium natans. The sequence goes on along the minus strand of CAJNDS010001233.1, from coordinate 23,066 downwards.
GGTGGGGTTTGCAAGGTAGCAAAGGCCTTCTGAAGCCATTTCTCGTGCACCTTGAAACTCAAAATGCCAACGAGGTCGTAGGCCAGACCCCGTCTTTGCAACGCCCTGTAAGTCGCCATGTCTGACCCCAACTGGGCCTCTACTTTAGAGGATTTGTCTTGAACCGAGAGGCCATCCCCCGAAGCATCCAGCACAAGTTCCTTGGTTGGCTTGCCTTGCGCCAATTCCTGGCGACGCGTGGGAATCTTGCTCGGGTGCAGGTATTTCAGCGACCCTTGCTCTACCTGTGTCGACACGGCATCATATACTGAAAAGGCGGGCTCCAAGTCATGCTCAATCGAGAGTCCGCCCAGCCTTTGAGCCTGCAATTCCAGGCGCTGGGCTCTCTCAGCTCCTGGCAGCTTACGTAGGACTGAGTCCGGCTGCTGTTCCACGGTTGCCTTCAAGTTTGCCAAGCTCATGGTCTGGCACTCGAACAGGAGCCTCTTGACAACCGTCATCTGTGCAAGAGTGGGGTTGTTCTGCCCCAGACTCGTACATAGAGTGGAGACCTCCCTATCTGTGAGAGGTTGGCCCGGTTGAGTGGCGGCATAGGCTGCCATGGACACCGTCTTGACCCCTCCAGCTATGAATTTGTCCAAGAGTGGCTGCTCCATTCCGATCTTGCGAGCATGTTGCTCGAAGAAAGGCTGACTATCCGCTGCGTTTGCCATGTTTAGGGCGTGGGGCCAAAACTGCAACTTGCAAGAGAGAGAGTTGGTACAAAGGGATGGTGTTGCACAAGCACACAAACCGGCCAACAACAGCGTCACCCCTCTCTTTACTCCTGAAAACAACGGCTGCACTGTAGCCACTTCGCTGAGGGCTTCTCCATTTCTACAAAATTGACGCTTATCCACTTCCCACATTTCAGCGTCGTTTGACCTACTTTGTACAGATGTAACATGGTAGACTTCTTGTTCTGGATCGCGCTCCAACCCTCCGGTAGGCTCAGGGTCGAAGCTGGTTCCTCTTTTTCTTCCGACGAAGCTCCATCAGAGGTTTCCTCGGAGGACCCGTCTGCTGATGTGGTGGGCGAGATCTCTGCCTCCTCGTCATCATCTGCACCTTGTGTGTCGTCCTTATCGAACAACGCCTCGCAAAGCCCAGAAGTCACGGTAGCCAACCTGTCTAATTCCTCACTTTCTTTCGAGGGGGATTCGTCTCCTTCCGCTACCGACGGCGCGGATGCTTCCAAGACAGGCATGGCACTTGGTGACTCAAAAACCTTCCCTTGCGAAGAGCAAAGCGGTCCAACCCCCAGGAAATCGTCCTCAAAGCCTTCCGCTGTAGCTGGCAAAGGTTCATGCGTGCTTTCGGAGTTTGCGGGCAGCCCATCTAAGCTGCCTGCCTTGCTGATCGGCAACCAGGACCCGAGGTCAACAGACGCACCTGCCTCTGATCCTTGGGCACGGGCAAAGTATCCACTTCGAGTAGCGTCCGGGCAAAACGAGCCCTCCCGCACCTGCTTTAGCATTTCCTCTAGCTGCCGGAGGGGGCCGCTAAGGGCGTCTCTTGAGTAAGCTAATGTACTCAACGCTCCAGTAGAATGATGTGCCAAGAGTGTCTGTGTTTCGCCCACAATGCCGTATTTGCTCAACCAGCCCAGAGCAGTGTGCTTCAAGGAATGTGTGGTAACCCTCGCTGTTGAGGGGTCGCGGTTCCTTAGCAGTCCCATCAGCCAGTTGGAGGCCTCGGCGGAGTCGATGGACCTCTGCAGCCAGGCACCGTCTGGGGCGGTGGCCGGTAGTAAAGGGCCTACAGGGGTCTTCGAGAGCACGATCCCTGCTTCGGCAGCCACTTTCTGCCATTCTTTGGCCCAAACCACCGTCGGGTGGACCCCCCGAACTGGAGCCACCAGGGGCATGAACAACGAGAGTTTCTTCTTCTTGTTGGACTGTTTCACCTCCCTGGCCCTGCCTTCCAGAAAACCACAGATTTCGGGGCCGATCTCCAGAAAATCGAACTCCAAGGATCGCACGTGCCTGATGTCCGACCAACGGTTCCTGCTGAAAATCTGAAACAGGAATACCCCTGCTGCAAATCGATCGACAATGTGGAGCTCAGCGTTCCAAACACACTCTTCCAGAAACCTAACTTCAAGCACTGTTAGGTCCCGGGCTTGATGTGTGGGCTCGTGCTCGCCTGCCACTCGGTCGGCCAAGCCTTGGACCCTGGGGGAGATGGAATTCTCCACATTTGGAATGGAAAGCACAAATTTCACAAACTTCAACGCTTGTACCACGCTCTGAGGTGCCAGCTTGCCCTTCTTCCTGTGGGATATCTCTCTGCAGAACTTGTACACCGCTTCCTCTGATGGGAGAAGGGGTTCCTCCACAGAGGTCCCTTGCACATCGGCCTGTTTTTGAAGCCAACGAAACAATCTCAACAAGGTTGATGCACGCTTCTGGATTGTGTGTGGTGATTTCGATCCAAACATGTCACGAAGGGACAACATCTTCTCCTCTTCGTCCAATTCCTGTAATGTTTTGGCAAAAGTGGTGGACGGGGAGGCCTCGAACAGCTGTTTCCACATCTGCATGTTTTTCAACCACATGCCTGCAACAGCCTCCTCAAAAGGCTCATCTTTCTTTTTGCACTTGATCACTTTGCTGAAAACATTAGCTCCCGGTGAGGAGCTGAAGACACCTGTGATTGGCGTCTTGTCTTTGTCTTGCAAAACGCTGGGACCTGGTGTAGACGATAGTTCGGCTTCATCCACATTGACAAGAACCTTGGGCTCTGGCCAGTCCAATGACACCACTGGTCTAGGTGCGAAGATGTCCCTGAAAATTCCTTGTTCCCAGGGGAGCTGCACATTCGGTGGTCCTGCAGAAATCAAGACCTGAGCAACACGATGCTGGTTAACTTCTTGGCCTTCCGACTCGCTGTCAGAAGGCACCTCCGATGCTCTTAGGTGACCAGCCATCTGGGGCTTGAACCAAAACTGACCCAAAACTCTCGATACCCGCATGAAAGAAACATGTGAGGAAGACAAAATTTCTGTTGCAAACATGATGACAAAGCGAAAGTTCACTCGCCCTGTCAGAACGGGACACTCTTTTATGGCTCCCGACGAGCTTATATCGAGGCTCAGTGTTTCGGCTCTTGGCTCAGATTGGCCAGGCTACGGATACGGCCCTCAAAACTGCACAGGTGGGACTCAAAAGCAGGTGGTCCCCTGACCGCGCGCTGCCTGCATCTCGGCAAGCAGCATTCAGTGCCGGCATGCCCCCCTCCACCTGGGGCGTATTCTCCTGCAGGAGCCCTTCCATCGAGAAGATGACGTCCCTTCCTTTGGCTCTTGCAGCCACCTTGGAGATTGAGGCTTTGATACCTTCAAAGCCGGAGTCGTTGCAGACCCCTCGGCCGCTGAATCCGTACGACGGGAAGTCGCCGTCCGTGAAGTCTCCCGGGGTTATCTCCCCATACTCGCCCACACCCATGGCTGCTGTCCACGGCAAGCCGTGGGACATTGTCATCGTGTAGCGGTGGTTTGCGGGCTCCAGGAAGGATGGCCCTGTCAGCTTTGTGCGAAAGCACAGCACTTTCTGCCCTGGCACTGCGAACATGACCGCATCGAAGTCCCCTTCAATGTCCAGCTGCCTGGAGTTTTGCTTGAACCACGCGAACAAGCATGCACAGCGCTCGACAATCGGCTGCGGCACCTCGGTGGGATTCTTGTACTTTGCCATGTACAGCATCAACCGATCGCGATACTCGTCCACCAAGGTCCCGTCAATGAGGCCTCGGGCGTCCTTCCAGGACATGTTCCACCAGCTTCGCAAGATGCCCTCACGCATCAGTTCTCGGGCACACTTGGGTCGCGAGGGGTCTGCGAGGGCCTTAGCGATCGCCCCCTGCCAGAGCTGACTGTGGAACCCTTCTTCTTCGCGCTCAGCCTTGCGATTGGCCGCCGCTTGAACTTCCTCCTCCGTCGCCTCCGCAACATTGAATGCAGAGTCGGGCCTCTCAGGCGGCCCCTGCTGCCGGGTTCCAAAAATCCCAGCCACTGGGTCGAGGAGAATCTCCGGCTCCTCCTCCTTGGGGGCAGCCCCTCGCCCATACTGCTCCTTAGCCGGCTTTTGCTCAGGCTTGGGCCACTTGTTCCAGCCTTTGGGCTTGTCCCACTTCTCACGCCGATTGCCTCCAGAGCCCTGCCACGAGCTGCTGGAGCCGTAGTTCTTAGAGTGCCCCCAACCTTTGCCCCATGAAGACTGCTGGCTCTTCCACGGGGTGGACTGTTCTTGCCACCGGGAGGAGTCCTTCCAAGAAGAAGCTGCCTCAGCTCCCTTTTGAGCAGGAAGGGATGCCTGGGTCTGTTGGCCAGACGCCACGCCGAAGACCGCAGTCGGCACTTGGCACCAGTGAAATCCTGGCTGCGGAGCCGGCATGCTAGGGCTCCCAACAATTGGGGTCCTCGGCTGGGTCTCTGGAGACCTCTCTCGACGCCCCCTTGGGCTGCGCGACCTAGACGCTCTTCGGCGCCTGTCTCTGCGTCTTGAGCGACGGCTGTCGCTGCTGCTTCTGTTCCTCCTGCGGCCCCTGGAGGCAGAGCCTTGTGACTCACCGCCCGGAAAGAAGGGCCACGGAAACATCTGGGCTTACGCCTCTTTTCTTTGCCCCTTGGCTTTTGTTTCCTCTCAGAGCCTTCGCTACCCTTTTTGTCTCTCTTTTTTTTTTTGAGCCGACAGAAATTCAGGTTTGGGAGAGTAAACTCAGATGTCAGCACGACTTTCCCTTGAAATGTGCAATTAAGTGCTGAGTCGATGCAGCTTGCAATCTTTCTGTTTTCAAGCTCTCGAAAGAGCCTCTCGTCTCTAGTAGACGACTGATCGGTGCCCTTGCACCTCTTGCCGGCCCTTGCCGGATTTGGCTGTCGTCACGGCCTGAGAGAAAGGGCTGCCCTTGCAGCGATGTATGAAGCACACTCATTGCGTGCCTTGAATATTGGCCCTTGCCGTCTTCAGCTGCCCTTGCAGCAAAACTATTTGAGTTGCCCTTGCAACGAATCTCAACGAGCTGACCCTTCAGCCGATCTTTGACCACAACTGCCTTAGCAGCTTGATCTCTCTTGAGCTGCCCTTGCAGCATTCTTGGAACTGCCCATGCATTATAATTCTCCCCGAAGACTTTTCACTTCGAAGGACACCACCTGAAGTGCGGCAGTGTTCACTTGACGATGTGGTTCTATCTGCGAAGGTCCAACACAAACTGACATGCTTCAAAAACACAAACCACGCAACAGACTCCAGAGACAGTGCAAATGCAAGCACTGATTGCTCGTACCTTCCGTGCCTTAGCGTCTAGGACCTGTTGTCAGGACAGGACGGACACGCTGCTGAACCTTTTGCTTGGCCATCGGCTAACGAGGAGGGCACTCCAGGTCCCCACATCAAGATGCCTGGACGGGGCGTGAACTGCGCAAGCTGATCCCTGATTCTGCTGCAGGAGAAAGGTATAGACAAGGTTGCTTCTACACCCAGGACAAAGCTTCCAAACTTGGTTCCCTGCAAGATAAAATATC